>MU383208.1:0-80779 GCA_022495125.1 Xylaria acuta | reverse complement strand
TTTTTTACGTTTATAAGTTAATAAAAAAATACTTTAGTTTTTTAACTAAAAACTATATTATTTATAATAAATTATACTATTATATATTTTTATAAGCTTATTATAAAATTTATTTAAAAAAATACTTTTATTTTAATAAATTTTTTAGTTTTAATTAAATTACTAACTTAAAATATTTTATTATTTAAATACTTTTTATTATTTATAAAATAAAAAAATAAACTTTAATATTTTATTTTTATATAGCTAATAATATATTATTAAAAAATTATATTATTAATGTTTAAAAAACTATAACTATTTTAAAAAATATACGCAATATTTTTTAGCTTATTAATATTTTATAAAAAAAATTTACTTAAAAGATTTTTTTTACTTAGTTATTAAAAGTTTTAATTTTAAACATTAATAAACGTTTTTTTATTTTTTAAAAAGTTTTTATTAATATTAACTTAGTTATTTTATATTAAAAACAATTAAATAAATAGCTATTTATTAATATAATATATTTAAATATACTAAAAAATTTAAATATTAATATTAGCTTATATTATTTTAATATATTTACTAAAAAGGTTAACGTATAAAAAGCTTGTTATAATATATTGTTTAATATATTAAACTTAACTTTAATATTATTGTTAGCACTTTTACTAAATATATTAATAGCTTATAATATATTTGTTTTATTTTATTTAAAAAATTTAATATAAATTACCCGATTATTTTTAATTAATTTAAAAACTAAACTTTTACTTTTTTTTACTAAAGCTATATATTTAATTTATATTTTTAATTTGCTATTTAATTTTTTTATAGCTGCTAAATTTTAATTTTTACGTTTTAGCAAAATTTATATTTATAATAAGATTTAATCGGTATATCGGCGCTAAAATATAAATTTACGTAATCGAAGTTATAATTTATTTTTTAAAAAGTTTTAAATAATTAGTTTTTAATATATTATAATACTTCGAACAAATAATAATAATAGTAATAATATTATTATTATAGTTATAAAATTTACTATTTTAAAGCTAAATTATTTATTAGCTTTTACTTTTATTATTATATTTTTTTAAAAAAAAAGATTAGCAAAAAAATATTATTTTTTATTTTTAAAAATAATTATATAATTTATAAAAATAAAACAAAAACTAGAACTAAAGTAATAGTTTTATTATATAAGCACTAATACTATAAAGCTTATATAATTTATTAGCTAAAAAAAACTAACTTTTATTTTATTTGCTAAATATTAGCTAATAAGCTTACGCTAGTTATATTTACGGCTTTTTTTTCGGTAATATTATTCGAACTTATTTTATTTTTTTTTTGTTTTTTAAAATTATTATACTAGCTATTTTTTTTTTTTTTTGCTTTTTAAAATACCGTCTTTTAAAATTTTAGCTTTTAACTTTATAGCTTTAGCTTTTTTTTTTTAACTATTACTACTAAAGTCCGCTATATTTTTTTTATTTCGATTATTTTTTGTTGTTTTTACTATATTTTTTATAAATAATTTTAAACTTGCTTTAGCTGTTTTGTTTGCTAAAACTACTTTTAAACTACTATATTTATTAACTATTTTATTTTTTATAGTTATTACGTTTATAATATTCAAGTTTATAACGCTTAATTTTATAATAACTAATTTTATAATATATAATATATTTTTTAACTTTAGCTTTATTATATTAAATTATATTAGCAATTTAAAATTGTTTTTAATAAAAAACTTTATTTATATTAACAACTAAGTTAGTACTTTTTATCGAAAACTATAGTTGTTTTTATATATAACTTTTAAACAATAAAAAGTTTTTAATATTATTTTCAATAGGTTTTTTTAACGTTTATAAAGATTATAAAATAACCTAATTATTAAAGTTAATAATATTATTAAAAATATACGTTTTATTATAAAACGTCCTTTACGTTCATAAAGTTAGTTTTTATATTTAATTTTTTAGGGTTAATAATTTTATTTAAAATTAAAAAATAAGTAAAATTTATAGTTTAACTAGTTATAATAAATTATAAAATAAAATTAACTGTTTATATGTTATAAAAAATTTAAAGATTTACTTTTATAATTAATTTTTATTTTGCTTAAAATTATATATTAAAAAATTAAAGCTATCGCCGGAGGTAGCTTTTTTGCCCTAAAAATAGTTAGTAGGTTAATTATACTTATTTTAGTTATTAGTTATTTAACTATTATATTACTATAAGGTATATATTATTTTTTTATATTAATTTGGGTATATTTGTAGTAAACTTAGCATTTTCCTACATTAGGGGCCGACAAGTTTTCTTTTCTAATTAATCTATACTTTTTACCCATTCTATTTTACTATTTTGGTCGTAATCCTATTTTTATATAGATCTTAAACTAGTGGGCGCGGTTTGGGTAAAAAGCTGTTTGCTGTTCGGGCTTACCACATTGCCACATGATAAAGAATTAGAAAAGTTTTTAAAGTACTCCTGCCATTGGAGTAATTGAGCAACTCAAGAGTATGTGCGTTCCATACGAAAGTTATTTCAGGAGCATGTGTCTAAGCGATCCTGTGCCGCGATCAGAGTCATAGGTCGTACAGAAAGATGCGCAACGAGCGAACAACAGATAACAGAGGCATTCATAAGTTATCGGTAGGTGATGTACTGGGAGGCAATAATCACAACACAGCTATCATGCTGATATTAGGTCGAGAAAAAGCACCAGCTAAACAGGCATTTGTGATACTACCAACGTCAACGAAAGCACCTTTTTCAAGATATTCATAACTACATAACTTCTAACCAGTGCTTAGAATGAAGACCAACCGCTCCAGCTGTTATAGTGTCCGTCTCGCTTCCACTAGGATTCTCGCAGGTTTATTGATTTGGGGGCCCTTACGCTGAATAATGATCCTTGCATATGAACTCTCCACGAGGTGACTCTCCTATCACCATGGGGCTTGTGGTTTAGTGGTATAATACTCCCTTAGCATGGGAGTGGTCCGGGGTTCGATTCCCCGCGAGTCCATCGCTGGAGGTTCAATCCCTCCTGTACCATTCTTTTTTTAATATTTTCCGTTTTTATAACGAACCGGGTGAATATTGATATGGTAGAAGCAAGCGATGGAGTAGGTGGCTTAGCAGCCTCCGTGAGGGGTAGTCCTGGGTATACACCGTAAGCCGTACCTTAACATTTTCCCTTTCAATGGGAATACGAAAAGATTTTTGGTTTATCGATTTACCCCACTCACCGGGATCCTCCCCTGTCACACCCGCCTGGAACTCATGTGGCGTCCAGTGAGGCTTGACTTTTAGCCCCGAATAGGTAAGTTCTTTTCCACTGTTTGTTGGGAAATGAAGCTTCGATCGTTGTGGTTTCGAAAGATCTACATAGTAATATTGCGGCAAACTTCATAAACATAGTTGCGTAACCCTGTCTCCGGCCTCCCTATACCTAACCTAATTCCTTAGTCGTTGAGTGTGAGAATAGGTTTACATGAAAGAACTCGGGGGATCGTAGACGGATCTATTGTGGCTGCATGCTCGAGAAAAGCCATACTCGTCCGATTTAAACACCTGCGCAACTACTTCACCGGCGAGCAACTATGCATAATATATTGTGGTTATATGGGCAAGTTTCGACATTATCAATGCCACCCTCAATGATCGCTAGGATTCCGGCGAACGAGGAGCGAGCACCAATGAGATCTGTCTCCAGCCTCCAACCAATAATACAACCCTACCTTCGATAGCTTCCAAGATGGTGAATGTATAATGCCATCATAGAGGACCTGGATACAGGAAGCATACAAGGTTCCCCGCGCTCCTCGATGTCTTTCTGTATGGTTGTTGATAAGCATTTTGAGACACGGCTACTCCCCCCGCGAGAACTGCCGAACTTATATAAGGGCAGCACAGAGGGGACCTTCATAATCATACTTATTCGACAGCGTGTTGGAATTTCATGTCGCTACAGCTGCTCGCCGTTTCTATTCCCTTTGGGCCATAGTATAGGGTCCTAAATTTCTTCAAGCAAGCAAGATGCGAAACCATATGGCCGCGGGGTGGTTCTATTCCCCCCAGCAAATTGCGCGATACTTTGCAACTCGCCTCACAAGCTTGAAGCCGCCCAAGACGAAGCTACGCAACCCAATTCATGTGCTCAGTGACCTGGACCGCCATCAGTGGCTTATGTTCTCTGTCGGCTTTCTCGGCTGGACATGGGATGCGTTCGACTTCTTCACGGTATCTCTGTGTGTGACGGAGATCGCCACTGAATTCAACACGACAAATTCAGCTGTATCTTGGGGCATCACGATCACCTTGATGCTGAGATCAGTTGGGGCCCTTGTCTTCGGTAGCTTGGCGGATCGTTATGGACGGAAATGGACCATGATAACCAACCTTTTCTTATTCATTATTTTCGAGCTTGCTTCTGGATTCGCACAATCATTGCCCCAGTTCCTTGGTGTTCGGGCACTCTACGGTATCGCCAGTAAGTGATTCTTAGGGTTGTTTGCTTCGGGTTTTGGTCAGCCCAAGAACATAATGGCGATAGCTGACTCTAAGTGTTGAAGTGGGAGGCCTATACGGCCCTGCTGCGGCTACTGCACTCGAGGATCTTCCATATGATGCCCGTGGGATACTATCTGGCTTGTACCAGCAGGGCTATGCGGTCGGGTACCTGCTGGCCGCGGTTTTCTACCGAGCTGTACGTCTCTGTGAATAATTCGACCCAGCGGCATTCTAATGGGTGACAGCTTATACCTACGACAACCCATGGGTGGAGGTCATTGTTTTGGTTCGGCTCCGGCCCTCCAGTCTTAATCATAGCATTTCGTTGGTGGCTACCCGAAACCAATGCTTCACAGGTTATGAGAGCAGAGAGAGAATCCGCTATGGCTCACAAGCAAGGATCGAAGATCAACGCTTTCACCGGCGCTACTGCTTGGTTACGAGACGTTCGAACGTCTCTTCGAGAGAACTGGTTTCTGTTCATCTACATGGTTGTGTTGATGACGGGTTTCAATTCGTGTAGCCACGGATCCCAGGATCTATATCCAACGTTCTTGAAGAACCGTAAGACTCCAGCTTTTACAGCTATTCTGCACACAGTACTAACCTATCGTAGAGGTCGAACTAGGTCCGACAGAGGTAACAGTCATAAGTGTGGTGGGCCAGATTGGGGCTCTAGTCGGGGGTACAACAATCGGTTACGTGAGCACATTTTTTGGGCGAAGACTCAGCATGATCATCTGCTGCATCATTGGCGGCGCGGTACTCCCGGCCTATATATTACCTAGGTCCTTAACTCTTATCGCCAGTGCATTCTTCTTACAGTTCTTCGTCGGAGGTGTCTGGGGTCCAATCCCTATCCATCTGAGTGAACTCTCGCCGCCAGCGCTTCGAACGACGGCGGTTGGATTGACCTACCAGCTTGGTAACTTAGCCTCATCGGCGGCAGCGACCATCCAAGCAACGATTGGCGAGCGATTTCCCCTGTCCCCAAAGGACGGTGTCAAACGCTACGATTACGGCAAGGTGATTGCCATATTCATGGCAGCCGTATGGGTTTATATGCTCATTTTCCTCTTCTTTGGTCCAGAGATGACTCAAGAGGAGAGAGCCGAGTATGGAGCCGCGGCTGACCAAATTGAAAAGATGCGAAAGGATGGTGTCAGCTTGGCTGAGATAGGGGCTGGAAGGGCTAAGCTGGCTACTCTGGGTAATGAATCGCCCGAACTCACTCATTCAGAGAAGCCAACAGATATCGAGCACAATGAGTAATGCAGGAATTAAACTGTCATTCCATCGACATGATTATTTACTGGAGGAGAGAGTATTGGACGACTCAGGCTGAATATTTGGGCAGTTGGGGAACATGTACACAAGAGAAATTGAACTGTGGCTCGCAATGCTACTATAGCAATATCTCGTCGAACTCTACTTATTATTCATTCGAGCCGCAACAAGAAGTAATGACGGCAATTCCCAAAGTGTCAGTAAAAAATAATAATGAATAGGGGGTAAGGGTTCGTACTTGGTTCTATACTGACCCTTTCCCGACAGTTCTAGGCTGGTCTTAACAACGATACCCAATCAACAACAGGTCTTACCAAAAACAAATGATGAAAATCATTAGAAAAATAAGTAAAGAAATAATAACTTCACAAAAGAGTAAGTAATTATGAGGTAGTAGCATGGACTACGTAATCAACCGAGGTACAAGGTGTATGTACGTAGGAGCCCGACCATCAGCAGTTATGCCTATCACATAATACAACCTACCCATGCCAGCTCGGTTAAATAACTCCTCGGAGTTTATTTCAGCCTCTAGACGATGTAGTGGCATTGTTGTCGAATCTAGATGCTGCTCAGACGGCCAGCACTTTGGAGCTCGTTTTGGAATCATATCATGTCAATGTAGAACAAGAGAGAATAAATCCAGATCCCATAAGATTACCTGTTCGTACCTAGTCCACCCCATAAGAAAAAGCCATATCTATACCGTTACCCTACTGTTCGTAGATCTCCTTACAATTCATCGCGGATGGTGACGGATCGCACCTCTAAGCTCTAACCTAGGCAATAAGCTTGCACATGCCATAAATAGCCTTGTATTGGCAGAGCCAACCCTACGATTGGGTATTCCGGGGTATCATTATAGATACTCCAAATTACAAGCAAGCTGACAGTATTTCCCATGGCTGTTTTCTATATGTGTATCTCGAGCTTTCCCAGATATCCATGAGCCAATCACACCATCGAATCAACCTCGCCAGACCACTAGCCATAAACTCGGCCACTGAAGCTCCGAGTGTTTCCCGGACGAAAGCTACGTTGATTAACGTCGCTCCAACTCGGCGCGGAGTTCTCAACACCCCAAATTGACCCTTTCGCAGCCGCGGCAGCTCTACACGTGTATTCACACATTAGCCGTAGGTGGACAGCGGCTAAAACAAAGACCCGCAACGCGGCAGTGAAGACTTGGCGCATATCCGGGGAACTGGAAGCCTTAGTGAGCAGTGTTAATAGACTTGGGGCTCTTATTTGACCGACGCCCGTATATATATGCTTGCTCGCCTGTAAAACTTCGGAGTTGACTACATCTCCGGACACACCAAATTTCTCGAACACTACGGCAATATGCATATTCTATCTACCCTCTCCGCCCTCGCTGGCCTATTGTCGATTGGCAGCTGCCAATCAATCACCAAAGTCAATGACTTCAATGCCGTTCCTACAAAACTGGGCATGTATGTATACGTGCCGCCGAATCTCAAGACTCCGGCCCCAATTATCGTGGCAGTGCACCATTGTCAGGGATCGGCACAGCAGTACTCCGGAGAATCTGGTCTCATGCCACTTGCTGGTCAAAGGGGATTCATTGTAATTTTCCCTAACTCAAAGTCTGGTGGCGGCTGCTTCGATGTTGCTTCAACAGCATGTAAGTTTACACCCGAAACATAACTATAGCTCTTCCTTATATTACAACTCCCTACGTCTCAAATTACTTTGTCTGATACCCCCGAATCCCTCTAACTGAGTCGCTTTTAGCTCTATCCCACGATGGTGGCGGTGACAGCCAGACCATCGCAAACATGGTCAAATATGCTGTCGAGAAGTATGGCGGAGATGTTAACCGCGTATTTGTGACGGGGACAAGTTCCGGCGCCATGATGACAAACGTGCTCGTTGGAGCCTACCCCGATGTTTTCAAGGCTGGCTCAGTCTACTCCGGTGTACCAGACGGATGTTTCTACGTTTCCGGCTCAACCGCCACGCAAGATCCGCCAGGATGGAACAACCAATGCGCCAACGGCCAGCTTACAAAGACGGCGGCTCAGTGGGGCGATCAAGTGCGATCGTACTTCCCTAGCTTTAACGGCACTCGACCAAGGATGCAGATGTGAGTCGTCTCTCGAGATGAATTATATATGCAAGGCACAATTACGAGGGTGTATACTAACGTCGGAAACCTCAGCTGGCACGGTACTTCTGACAGCACTCTTCGCTATCCTAATTGTAAGTTCTTGTTTGTCTGTTGTACGGACTGCAAATACTGATTCTGAATATAGATGCCGAGACCATGAAGCAGTGGTCGAATGTCTTTGGTCTTGCAACGTCCAAGGACACCGCCAACACACCTCAGAGCGGCTATACCATGACAATTTACGGAGAGGGTACCGCCACGACAGCGCAACTTGTTGGATACAGCGCCAACGGTGTCGGCCACACCGTTCCCGTCCACGCCACTATGGATCTCGCATTCTTCGGAATCTGATTGGGTTACTCAGTTGCGATAAGTGAAGGGACAGCCGTGGGAACTCGTTTGAAGAGGTCCTGTAAGGTTCCGTAAATGTACGGATTTACCTCCGGTGTTCGAAATTAGGTGATATAATTCTGAAAAGGAGAGTCAAATTACAATTTCTCGAATGAGCGACTCGACCTATATACTTGACATTCACACGCTCGGAATCACTTGTAGATGCATGTCTCTGTCCTAGGTATATTCTCATAGAGCCTACATGAGTCGTTGAATGTGTTTTTATATTTAGAGGTTCGAATACAAACGCACGAGTTAAGACTTAATATCCAAGTCCTCGTCACCCCATTTTATGGCAAAAATTCTAGGTAATGTCGCAATACTCATTGCGCATCGAGTAAGGGATGTCAAAAACCATGCGTGTGCCACATCAACGCGACCAGCCTATGCTCACGGTCATCTATGTCCCCGACTCTGACACCACCGTCGAATTTGATGATAGGGTAAAGCTCAGGGTCGCGCTGACCAGACTAATATAACTAACTGACCTAACTGAACTTCGATTAAACGAACGAGAGTTGTTGTGCTACAGTTAGCTGCCGGAGGCGCACGACATCGCATTCGGGAGCAAGCGGAATTGCCGAAGTAGCTGGGTGCACTTTCAGTCTATCTCTGATCAGCTGCTAATTATCCAGGGAGAGCCGTACAGCGAGCACTGTATAGGTAGATTTAGAGCCAATATAACGCAGGTAACATTTCGGCTTACCAAACTATACTACGCTGACTCGAGGCCGTAGCCGAGTGGGATAAAATGGCGGACCAGACTCATCATCTCAACATAGAGCACAGCTTTCAAAGCGGGACTTTATATGCTTGGTATTATCGGCAAGAGGCTCAGAGCTGAAATAAGGGTTACAGGGGAGGCCGGTAACATGCATAGCGAACCTTACAATGGTTAATTTCTTCGAGGAGCTAATACCTTGAGCCAATTCGTCAAGCCGTAGACAGCAATTGGCTCGACCAGGAGAACCTGCATCAGTTTCACGCTCGCTGAACTCTGATATCGCTTCCATGTGGTGTGATATTACTTCACTTTTGGCCAATTCCAATATCGACAGGGGCAGGAGTATAGGCTTGCGATGGCCAGCATACATTCTCTCGATTTACAAATTGACATTTAGGATCTCCAATATGTTGACACTCGATTCGTCACTATTGAGACACATAACAGAAGACGTGTATCTTCAAGAGGCTTAGGTTTTGGCCATCTGACTAGCCATATACGCTCAGCATTCCTTGTCAGATCGTTACTTGTTTACGAGGCCGAATGCCAACGTCCTACTTCAACAACAACCACAACAATTCCCTAGACTAGGACATCGGTCACTTCCACCACTATCACGCCATGTACAGGTCCTACTACCGTCGTCATTGAAACGCCCTTTCAAACCCCGACTTGTCCGCCAGCGCCTTCCCCAGTCCGGCCAGCTCCATGCGAGACCTTACCAGACTGTCAGGCAGATGGACTCAACATAGACTATTATCAAAACCCCGTGGGTGGTTGTGGTTCTGGGAATCTACCTCCATCCTATTACCTCACCGAGAGATTCTCGCCCTTTGGCTCCTCTCCAACGAACATTACATTCTTTCCACAAGACGCGCCGCCTGACAATGCGGCCGGTTCAACACGTGATATCAACGGCGGTATTGTCGTCAATGTGAACAACTTCACTCTGGTCTATTATGGCTTCTATGGTGCCCCCAGTACGGGCTTGTTTACGATCTGCAGCTCTTCAGATAATGAAAACGGCATGCTCTTCGGGCGAGGGAACGCTTTCAGCTGCGATAATAGGAAGCCTTCGACCGACGCGACGCCACTAGCTGTCAGCAAGGAGGGCTCCTATGTGAACCCGATCAACTGCATGGATGTATACCTCACCCAGGGGCGATATTGCCCAATTAGAAATGTCATGGGAAATTATGGTGGCCCTTCAGCTTTTAACTGTACCATTTGGGAGCCGAATGTTCCGTGGGAGGACGGGGAACATGATCTCACTGGAGACGTTTATTCGCTTTCGTGTGGATAGTTCTAACTTGTCTAAGCGTGTTATAATGCAAAAGATGTTGAGAGATACGATGCGAATCCCATAAATAATATCTAATGAATGTTTTGGGGGTCTATTAGTATCAAGAGGTCCTGTTGGGGTTATAAGCTGTAGTTTTTTTTAAAGGCACTTAAGGAGTTGGTTTCAAGGGTGATGCCTGGGACGACAGCGAGATGCTCTGAGCCCAACGATTGACAATATTATCGAGTCCTCTACCCAAGAGAATTAACAAGAACAACAGCTACTTACTTACGGACTTTTAGATATTGTTTTTCTAAAAGTACTTTCTTGACGGAAATCGACGGGTAATATATAAGATATCCAAGTGAATGTATTACGAGACTAAACCAAAATATCATTGTCTATATAAATTAATTAAAGTAACTAACAATAATGAATCTATCCACAATCTCTATTTGCGGAGTTGTGATATCGATCGTATAACTTGTGTATCACAAGCATTGCCACGTCACCCACGACGCTGTTTCTTTCTTTTTAAAAGTCCCTCAATTCTATAAAGAGCTGATAAGGGGTGTAGAGGGGTATGACAAAGAGCAGAAGCTCAAAATTAAGGAGGAGACGGAGAGGACGGCGTACGAGCAGGAGGCGGAGGGGAACTGGTTATAGTCATTGGTCGACGCGAATGACCCCGATGTAGGAATTCAGGCGCTCAACTGGTTACAGAAATGTGTAAAAGAATGAAGTACAAAACTATCGGCTTCGGAAGCGTCGTATACGTCTCCGGAGAATTCTTGTAGCTACGGTAGCCGGTTACAATAGCGAAACCCAATGACCAGCACAGCAGGTCAGGCGAATTGACATCCGGGGCGTTGTCATAGGCTAGCTGTAGACGGAGACCAAATGCCCAGATTTACGTGTTGGCCGCTGCGACGCCGCAATATTCGAGGTCGCATCTAAGTTCTTACTTATCGTCTTACACTCGTCACATGATGAGGTAAACTCATAATCAGTTTAGACACCATTAAAGCTGATCAGACCAGCCCGTTCAAGACATGCCAAGGCAGCACAGATCATCTAAAGAGACTCGGCTATAACGAGAGCGTTGTCGAGCTGTGCAGCTAGAGAAAAAGCTGCATAAGTATAGTTCCGTCAGACTTGTCATCTGTAGGCTACCGTCAAGTCAATCTTCCTATTTCGATGGCAGCTGAGTTTACTGGCCTTCTTTACAATTATACCCTGGGTTACACATTAACCTGCTACAATTTCCTCGGATTGGAGTTCTTGTCGTACTGTAGGCATTTCGAACAATAATTAAACGACGCCTCTGGCCCCCGATGAATCTTCCAAGCCAAGTCCGAAGCCGGAAAAAGTGGAACGTAAATAAAGTCGGGCATTCCTGAATGAGGTTAGACATATATATATGGGAAAATGGATAGGGGTGGGAATACTCGCCGCATAAATCTGCGACTCGCACAAAGCTGGTGTGTCGGGAATGGCCAACGTATCGGGATCTTCCGTCCTATATTTGTTCCTTCAACACCTACAATGCTACATTGAATGTACCCGGACAATAATGACCAGTCAAAAAATAACGAGTATCAAGGCCCACAATGCGACCTTTTATGCGCCCAGTTTATCAACAAAAAGCTCGTCACTAATCTTCTCGAGTGTTGAAGGAAATATAACTGGAATGAAAAGAAGGGCTAACTATACACCACAGCAAATATACAAGTAAATCTCAATTTCGCCACGCAAGGTCGTCGGTTGGTCATGCTCACGATCCCTTATTCTGTGACTTTCGGCCGGTCCTCCTCCTCCTTATCGCCCTACTCGCTTTCGACTGACATCTGAGAATATTATTCGTTCAGGAACGGATCGAGAAAATGGTTGGGGCCGAACAGTGTTTATGGACTGTTTCAAAATACGGGGGTAGGGAGACATGATGATAGTAGAAACTAGCTCTATTGTTACCACTCCATGTCACTTGATGAACTTGTTATAAGTGTAGGTAGGGAGGGAAGCGAGTGATATGGCTAATTCATGAGTAATCACCCATGAGCACTAAGGTGGTGATGAAGTCGGCGTTTTCCACGTACTAGAACCACACTGTCCTGATTATTTACACTCTTGATTCCCGCGGAAACATAGATAGCGCGAGTGCTTGAGCAAATGACGGAGTTGCGGAACATAGACGTCATACACATGGAATGGCGAAGCGGGCGCTAGTTGCATCACAGACTGCGCTATCAGCGTTCAATGCTTATTAGGTGGGCTGGTCGCTCTTGTTCAAGAGCCATATCTGGAAATCTAAATATTATATGTACCTTCTTATGTATACTATCATGGTAGCTACATCACAGCTAAGAATATCGTGGTACATGAGTCTCGAGATACCCTGATCATTGTGCGTTGAAAATCCAAGAATTGCGAAGACGAGACACGAATGTAGACGACCCGAAACCGACATGGCGGGAGAAGATTAATAGTATAAAGCAAACACTCCAAGGCTATGACAGGACAACAAGCATATGCAGACATGAAGCAGAGTACAGATATCATGATAAGAACTTGCCAAAACACCAATACGAGGGGTATACCGCTACAACACGTCGTCTTCCTTCGTTCTCTGTCTTCTCCATTTCATTCATAACTGTACTTCTCCATCATTCTCCCCTGCTGCGGGAGCATCACTATCGTTCACATCCTCTCCTATTGGGTTTTCTGGTAGAATACCATTCATGCGTTCCCATACTTCTCTTCTAATGCGATCATCCCTAGCAATCCTCGCCCTTTCTACTTCTTCAAATCCGCCGCTCTTCTTTAGCTTGCCTTCTTCCACGAAGGCGGCTAACTCCTTCTTCATGGGGTTGTCCTTTCGACTCTCGAGTTCCTTCTGCCGCAGCTTCTCAGCGCGCTCGATAGCCTCGAGTCGGTCTTCGTGATTGGGCTGGAGTGCTCGCACTTCGCCTAGGACGCCCTCTTTTGCTGCTGTCTGGTTCACGCTATTGCCAAGACTCTGTAGGCCTCGGGAAAATTGTCTCGCTGTCGGGGTATTTTCCTTCATCTGTTCTTTAGTCGCCTGTTCTACTAGTGTGAATGTCTCTGTTGCTTTCTCAAGATCATCCTTTAGATCAATCATTAGGTCTTCCATCAATTTGAGTTCGTCACGACCTTGGCAAACTTCTTCTAGCTCTTTCTCCCAAATCTTTGTCCAGACAGGTTTCTCGTGTTTCATGTATTCCTCCATCTTCTTGAGCTCCTTAGTCAAGACCTGGATATCTTTGGATACGCCTTCAAGCTGACGAGGTAAGGGTCGGACACCGCGGTTAACGACATCTTTCCGCAAATCCTCGACCAGGTCTTGAAGATCGTCAACTTTGGTGACAAGCCGATCGGAATCCGAGTTGAGCTGTTTTCGGCCTTCCGTAACATATGCATACCCTGAGTCACCTTTGACACTAGGTACGGCTGCTTTGATAGCTGCGACTTTGACGTTGGCGGCCTTGTTCCGAAGTGAAGACATAGAACTCTGAATTTCGGTTTGGAAATTAGAGTACGTCTGACGTAATATGGCAAGATCGCGGCGTAGACTCTGTAATTCTCTAAGCTGATTGGGGTTGAGCTTGGCCCCTGCGCCTGGACCACTGGTTCTGGCACCCTCTAAGACAACAGGTGGTGCTATTGCCATACGTGCCATTTCTTTGGCCGTTTCCAACTGTCTGTCTGACACTTGCTGAAGGGATGCTGCTTGGTCGGTGACGTTCTGCCGGATATCATCCATAGTTTTCTTCAGCGTACCCAAACCCTCATCGATGTGTCTTTTTACCTCGTCTAGAGGCTCAATATTAAGCGCCAATACCGTGCGATCTTTAACATCGGAAAGGTCTTCAAGCTCATGCCGCACACCGGAGACCGGATCCTGAATGTATATCTCAGGTAAATCTGCTCCGTTTAGGGCGGTGTTCCAAGAGAACTTCTCGATAAAGGCTAGTTGAAGGCGACCAATAGTCAAACCGGTATATCCTTCTGGCAGGACGAATTTCTTCACTTTTGATTTGTATTGTAGAAAAAGGGTCAGCTCTTTTTCGAGAGGTGGGGACTGTTCCTGGGTGAATTCTCTCTGCTCCTTGTTACTAGGCGTTTCAGGCCGCTGCTTCGACTCTCTGGAAAGGTCAACTTTCAGCTTGGCCTCATCAGGTGAGTCTGGACCATTGATTGCAAATGCATCTTGCAGTGGCCCAGATATTGTCGCGCTTGGCCGGTATTTCTCGTCTGGTGACCGAGTCGGTGAAACCTCCTGAGGAGGTAGGAACTCGGCTACGGAGCTTTCTTCTGATATCTGACTAGGGACTCGAACGGGAGAACCTTCGAACGCACTTTTAGACTGATTAGATGCGTTTCGGTTATGCCGCATCGCCTCTCGAACTTGTACGGCTCGCATCGATTCTCGAACCTCGGCGCGCCCTCGGTTTGGCATTGGCGTAGTCTGTGAGGGAAGCATAGGCACGCCATTGGTTGGCGCCCCCAAGTGTTTGGATATCTGATATGCCGAATATCTCCGAGACGCCCTTCTCTCGAGATCCTTCCCTCTTTGAAGAGCAGCAAGGGCACTTTGTTGCGATTTAGGTGGCGGTGGAGGTGGAGGAAAAGAATCGATATCTATACTGCCCTTGGATGGACCGGTTGGAATCGTTTCATCTCCAGGATATGGAGGCAACACGGGGATGTTCTGCATTGTATTGCTGGAAAGAGACGACATGTCTGACGTAAGTGAACCTTGAGATTGCTCTCGCTGAAACCTTCGATTTGGGGATGTATCGATACCGAACGGGGTTGCGCTGCTCCCAGGTCCCCGGCCACCGCTGTCTCTCTGTGCTGCACTACCATATCCGTTTTCGATACCTTCATTTAATAGAGTCGTGAGGCCGGTGCCGTTGCTTCCAACCGTGCTGGTGCTCATGGTACGGGAGGCTATGCTGTTGTCTTCGGGTGAGCCGCCCTCCTTTTCCTTAGACTGCCTCTGTCTGAGCTTCTGCTGCTTTCTCTTCAGGCCGTGTAGCAGATTGATTATTATGTCGCGTATGCGCGGCAGGTACTTCTCGAGGCTCTCGGTGCTCGCGTCTTGGCTCAAGGTGGCCTCGAGGATGTGCCGTAGAGATTCGGGCACGTTTCCAAGGTCCGACGTATCTACGTTGATGGCAGTGAAGGCCCGACAGGCCATGTTGAACTCGTAACCCAACCGTACGTAAACGTCTGACACTTGAGTGTCGGTAGCAGCGCCTCGGGACCACTGCGTGAGGGTTTCTAGAAGCTGTTTTGTGGCAACGAGTAGGTGTGTGACGCTTTTTTCTATCTGCGAGAGGGGCATGCTTGAGCCATTTGATTGCTGGGGAAATAGACTAGTCAGCAGAGGTGTTTGCCGCAGAAGGGGGGAATAAGAGACAATGGGTAGTTAATCATAGAAACAAACTGGGCCGCCGTTGCTGGGGGCCTTCGTAGGGCAGCAGGCCGGTGCAGCAGTTCACAGCGCAGAGCAGAAATTAAGAACAACAGATTCCGGTATAGTATAGACTCACATTCCGCCTCGAACCGCCTCCGCTACCACCAGCCGATCTACTCGAGGCCGTTGACGAGCGCGGCTGCATGTTCGCCGGCGACATGGACCGCGTGGGCACATTCGATGGAGGGCCGCCATCCGGCCCGGGAGACCGACGCTGCATCGCGCGCTGTGACGGAGGGTTCGGCGCCTGCATGGTGACGTCCGGTGTCCAGCTCTCGCGCTCGCCGCCTCTTCTATCTATACTCGTGTGCTATCTTCTCCCCCCTCTTTCCCTTCTCTATCTACACGACAGCGACTAGTCTCTAGGTCTATGTATATATATCCTAAAATCGAGCGCTTCGGCGACGGCCGGCTCGGACTCGGCGGTTTGTGGAAGCAACTGGAATTGTGCTATTGGAGGGAATGAAGACGCTGCGGAGGGCGGCGAGGTCTACGGCGATGGGGACGGGGACGGGGGTGGTGAAATCGAGGGCGTGGTGATGGACGGGGAGAGGGTGTCAACGCGACAGGATCTCCAGTAGCAAGTCATGAGAATGAGAGCTAATGCCTCGGATGATGAACAGCAGCGTCAATGCTGAAGCGCGACGTCGAGAGGCAGAACAGCCTGATTCCGTGCGGGTGTTCGCACTAGTCCTAAAGTGGGCAAGCCTCAGTCCGTAACGAGCAAGGGGGCGTTTTGACACCGATGCGGCAGGAGTGTTCTCTTGACCTTTTTTTATTTTTGAGGTTGCCCCTTCGATCTCGTTGATAAGTTGCCTGTACCTGAGCCATTATATTGCTGCACAAGGTGTCTGCATGGTCTTCCCGTCGCCTGCGGACTCCGCGCTCAACTAGATATATGTACCTACCTACCCACTTTACCTACCTACTTAGTACATAGGCAGGTAGTAGTAGCAGCATATGTAACTCATATGTCTCAAAACACATCAATGCCAGGTTCATATGCATGGTCGGACAGGTATTGGGTACAAATGGTAAGTATTTCGAATGAGGTACCCTACCTAGCTAGGTACCTAGCCACCTCCTAATCTTTGTCCTTCATGGGATTCATATGACAGCTAAATCGGAGAAATACCAAGCCCACCTGAAAAGTACTGTAGACCAAGCCTGTGAAGCCACTAAAAATGTTTCGCAGTGTGCAGCATGACATTTTGTGTTATTTTAGGGTACTTACGTCAACTGACCCCGATGACAGCTGCCATCTTGCTCGGACCTCATCCCATCGATAGGGCTTACCCGAAACCGTATTGCTGATACTCTTACTTACAGTAAAGGCAGATACAATATCTTGGTTTCAGTTTCAAACCCTTTCACTTTTAATCTGGCCACAATGGAAATATCGCCCCGCACTTGCAGTACCTAAAGTTCATGAGTTGCATTTTGTGTCATCTGGAATGTACCTACCTGGTCGAATGCGCACAGCCGAAATCGAGCCGAAATCGAAAATCAATGAGTGAGAAGTCCCACTAAAATAAGCAACGGTCCAGACATCTGAATAAGCCATGGTCTATGCGAAGGATTTCGAGCACCGGGCTCATATTTCTTGATTGATTGGCCATGCTAGAACGTGTGCGAACAGATAGGTCGCCGCTTCCAGTACCTAGGTAGGCTATAACACGCACGTGATACTACTACTGAGGTAGGTATACACCTAGGATACCAGAGACGGAATGACTTACCGAGACAGCGGTGTCTCGCGGACCGCCAAATCGGCCTTGATAAAAGTCGCTCGTTTGGAAGCACTGCGATTTCGAACGCGAATTTGAGGACTAAAGACTATACACAGCTACACAAGCACGACTAGGGATGAAAAGCTTAGCCAGCGTGATCCCACAAATATCGATTACCACCTCACGCAAGAATCCTTGGTTTTCGTAAATCGCGGAAATACTTTTCCTTTCCGCTCATACTATTTATGGGCCTGCAAGACCCAATTTATGAAAGACAGACTGGTGATACTTGAAATAGCTGAAGGCTGTATGCTCGCACCCATATTAACTGGGCCGACATTCTTACCACAGTCCGCAGAAGCGATGCTCATCCTAGCCAGATGTATCCTGAGATATTAGCTTGCGATAACTCTCGGTGCAGCGGTGGGCCGATTCGTTACGGACTTCAACGCGGTGAGAGCGACGCTCATTGAGAACATGCGTAATTGTTGATTATAATTCCGGGAAGCTATCTGAAAGCCGAAGGTCCTTTTTTATGCTGTGAAGGACTTCTACATCTAAGTAAGGACGCTCTATGTGCGAAAAGCTTTGCTTGGGCTGTTGATAACTGTTGTGGTCGAGAGGATAGGGACTTCAACAATCTAGAGGAGCGCGTTGATCTTTTCAAGAGGGAGATGTCATCACATTAGGAACATCACGGAGCAATGGGCTGAGAAATTTGAGATTCAGCCCAAGGTGCCAGTTTCTCATACGAAATCGATACCGCTAAGCTCATTTCAGCCACGCGCTGGTACATTCGTGCTTTCTCATCCGATGTGAGTGACACATAAGGTTTTAGAGTAACTAACGGCTTTGGCCGTCATACTTGGTTTCATCAACCGGAATTATTTGTCGCAACACCAATGCTTAGCCTTAACGATGTAAGCCTTGCATATGGTACTACAGCATAAGACTTATTTAAATACACGTTCGCCTCGGTTGGGTGGTAAGAATGGAACTTCGTATCTCAAGGCGGAAAAGCGGAACCTGTTATTCTTGGGAGCTCGCGGGTGGAGGCTTCGCAAGCGGTTATATGATTACGCCAGTAGATAGGCATTGTTGTCTCTCATATTATTAGGAGAGAGAGCGCCACTCACCTCGACGGTTAAGAGAGCAACACGTCTATTTTCAACCAAGAGTAAGCCGGCCATTTGAAGACCGAATCTTGAAAGCATACTTACTACCAGGCACTATTCGGTGACCTGCAACGGAGCAAGATGCGGCAATATAATTCGAGAGGGGCACAGAGTTCGCGTTTGCATATTAGATTATTTTACATTACTTCGTGCCTGGCTGTATAACATTGAAGGGACGCAGGCGTGTAACCAATAACTTTGAGTATGTAAATCTTATGTTTGACATGCCTAACATCTGGCCCCATCGTCACAATGGGCGGCATGGAACTTTATAGTGTACATTACACCTGCTCCTAGAGGCTTACTAGCTACCAGTAGGCAAGCTTTCAGTTGGAACGGCCCGCACCCCGTGTTGGAGACCATTTGGATGAGCCTCATTTGCTCACGCACGCCGAGCTGTAGACGCATATTACCTACCATAGAAGGAGAAATAAGTAGAAGAAGGAAGAAAAATAGAATCGGAAAGCCGTGCCACGCGGGACCGGGTCGTGATCATGATTGGGGAAGCGAGGTACCTATTGGCGATTGGCGAGCGCAAGCCAGTCTTTTCCAGTCGTTGTTTCTTTTCTGACCGCCTCCCCTTGCTTTTTGGGCGCTTGGGACAGCAATAGAAAAGGGTTCGGTCGCATGCGACGTCGCATCGGCTGATGCGTAGACCTGCGGGGTCGGTCACCTATCTCAGTTACTGTACCTAGTGTAGATGTGCGAGCGACGCCCGTCCTTTCCGGCGCACTCTCTCCATCGCTATTTGCGAGAACATGGCTCGATCCGCATTTTGACGCGATTCTTTTTCCGGGGTTAGAACGGCTTCGGTGAGAAGACGCTCGTGATAAACGGGTCAATACACCGACAACGGAGCCCCCCAGCTTCGCAGCTTGGTTGCTTGTCTCCTCGACAATCCGGCCTATTCACATCATTTGATCATCACGAGAACCTCCAGGCATGCCAATGAACTGTCGGCATATTTTCTAGCCTTCAAGCCTAACGTTCCACAAGGAATCCGCTATTCAGTGAGCCCCGCAGTCTCATTGGGGGAGTTGGGGGTTTCTGCCAAGACTAGATAGGTACCTACCTTAGGTATGTAGTTAGGTAACAGAACCTCTCCTCTCATCATCTATCCTAAGGACAAGTTTGTAGGCGTTGCATGCTGATACAACACAATCGTCGGTGTTTTCGGTGAAGGAAGAATAAAGCTTTATGCCCGGCAACCAGGGAAGGCCTGTCGTAGTTATTAGCCAACATACCCGCCGCCTTTCAGTGCCATGGGGCTTGCGAAATAGTCAGAGATGCCTGATAAATTAGGTAGGCATGCAATCAGCGGCTATGCAAATGCACGAGAGCCTCGTCTGATGCCAGGGAGCACCGCCCTCATTATTGATTCTAAAAGTAACTTGTTAAGTATACCGAGGCTGCGCACGCACCTGTGTCAATTTGATACTCAAATCATGAACAGACACCCAAAAACCTAGCCGGGTTAGAGCGGGCGGCGGCTTCTCGGTCTGAGTGAGTTGAGCTGTGTTACAGGAACGGTGCTGCAGAGGTGGTATACTCTATCTGACGTGGGGCACGGGAATAAATCTGGTAAACAACATGTATGTTGCAGCAGGTTGGAACTCAATTAGGGAAGAGGAGTACCTACGTACCTATTTATGATGATTTCATAGTGTTGAGTCGAAGAGATCGATGCGCAGTCAATTAATTATCTTTGAACTCAATAGACAACCTTGGGACCACCTAAGCTAGGCTAGGACAACTAGTCGTATAGAAAATACCTATCAAGTAACAGGCATTTCATTTTTCCAGGTGCAAGCTATTCTATTCTTGCGTGTTCCCAGTATGCTTTTATTGCTGGTTGATAGAAGAGCTAAATTCCACTCTGAATGGAACCTGAAGTGTTCCCTTGCAGTTTCTAAAAATTCATACATTTCTCAAAGCCTAACTATTCATAGTCAATCATATTTCACACAAGTCTTCCATAGTTCGTTGCTCATATATAGGTGTTTAATGCGTGCTTTGGTAAACCCTTAATATTTTGTAAGGTAGGTAGCTACCTAAGGCAGTTAGTTAGGTGCCTCAAAGTTAGTATAGCATCCATGATGACTTCGAATTTCTATACAGGCGGCATCTTGTGGAAATACAAGGCGGAAGCTTGAATGACAACCATAAGAGTAGCAATTTAGTTTGTTCATGGAAAAGGGGAATCTCCCTTACAGCAAGCCTTATCCATTAATCTACCAGGTTCCAATCGATCAACTGGTATCGTGCTTACCTGCATTAGGGTCTTGTTTGTTAGGAGGTAGGTAGGGAGAGCGTATTGTTTAACAGTGCACTGTACCTCCCTTCTGCCGTTGGCCAGCCAGCTGTATCAGTGGCCTGTCGGGGGTAGGTACTTACTCTCTGCCCACTCGCTAAAGTGTAAACTAGCGGGCGGAACCTTACCTAACCTCAGGTACAGTGTTAGGACGGCGAGCACGGACTAGGACACCTGTCGACCTTTCCTGATAATGCCTAGTGTGTGTAGCCGTGATGGGCAGAGTCTGGGCAGAGTCAAGAGACCAGGCGGTTCTTCTGCTGGCTCGCACCCCCAAGGACCACCACCATCAACTCCACACGGGTCCCTGGAGCTTCGTCAACTCCCAAGACGTCCATCTCGCCAACCCCAGTCTTTTTTCCACGTCCTCAACGCTCCTCCTTTTCCCGCGAAACAGGCTCATCCACCATCGCAGCGCCCTTCGCACCCTCAACGCATCGTTGTCTCTTGCGAGGCCCTCCCGTACACCATCACGCGGGGGCACGTCAGTGGGCGAGAATTGACGGGAGCAGCAGCGCTCAGCACAGTATCGGGGTCTAGTCCAGCACAGCCAGCCCTCCGAGGTGAGACATGGTTTCCTTTCTTCCCTCCGTACCTTGCCATCGACCATGTATTTTAGGTAATGTAGCATGGGTATCGTACCCGTAGCCAACAGCTGGCCCGCACCGCCCTGTCCTTTTTTCCCCTTCGCAAGAGTGTCAGGATGTGTCCGTGTGCGCAGTAGCTGGAGCAGAGAAGTACCACCAAGACCAGAAAGCGACTTGACCACCTCTTTTTCTGGCAACTTCCAGTCTGCAGCAACTTCTGTTGGAGTTGGCCTTGTCAACAACAAAGCACTCTCCCCCCAGGCCACTCTCGTATTTACGCCCTTTGTACCCCTTGACCACCTCCCTCATCTCGTCCCAGCGAAGCTGCTTTTTTTTCTACCGCTCATTCAATCACTCGTTGCAATCTTTTGCACTCACCGTCTTTCCATCCTGTGCGCTGACCGTCGCCCTCCTTTCCCCCCAGACACGGCTTTCGAGAACTCCAACAAAAAGTAGAGCGGCTGCCTCCTCATCTGCCGACTATTCTCCATCTCGGCGACGCCATCAGCTCCCGATTCCGTTTACTTACGCAGCTTATTTTCGCATGACAAGCTTGCATATTGTAATTCTTTCGCGAAGTAAGTCGGCTCCGGGTTTAGACCTACCAAGCCTGCTTTGCTTTTCAAAGATCTTCGATTCACGGCCTTGCCTCGCTTCTGCTGTGTGGCTCCAACATCTTCAAGAGCCCTTCTATCATCCTCCTATCGCAGACCTGCATTGAGCCCACCATAAATAGACACAGTAATTGCACCTTGTGCATATGGGCGGCCTGAATCTCTGTCTTGGAAAGGTATCATAGCTCACCTATCGTCTTGAACAGGGTGAAAGGGTTGGAGACATCCCGAAGGCCGATATCGAGCTCGAAGGCCGCCTGATCATCTTGAGTGCTTCTATCTGTCGCCTGAGAATGGTACAGCACAAGAAGAACTCTTATAATATCGCAAACGGAAACACTAGCAAGGAATTGCCCAGGATGTCTTTCCAGAAGAGAGATACGCCGGATAGCCGGTCAACTGGCGGCAACAGCGGCAAGGGCAACAACAAGCCCAATGGTCAGTCAGACATGAGATGCCGCAATAGTAACGTACTAACACGGCACCTATAGGCACATCCTCCAACTTCCGCACAGATACGGCTATCTCATCATCCCGTGCCAATCGTGAACGGCCTCTGCAACCTTGGGTCGCTCCCAGCGGCTCCGAAGGCATAGATGTGTCATTAGAGAAGTCAACGAGCGGTCGATCATGGGATCAGTTTGCTGTGAACGAACGTCAGTTCGGGATTAAGACAACTTATGATGAGAATATTTACACAACTCCCATCGACAAAAGCCATCCTCAGTATAAGGAGAGACTGGCAAAAGCGGAGAAAGCGGCCAAAGAAATCGAGAATAGCGCCACGACTACAGCTCATCATGCTGAAGAGCGGCAGATGAATTTTGCTGGCGGTGATGATGCTGGGGATAACGAGGAAGAAAAGTATGCTCTGGTTCTAAACGAGCTTGTGAATTGCTAGCTGACTCTGCTACAGGTATAGTGGCGTGAAACGGCAGGATCTTCCTACTCTCGGTAACAATAATCGCGAGACCAAGTATACGCCTCCTGCCAGACGAGCACCTGCAGCCGCTTCGACTGTAAAGGGTGCCCCTGTGGACCCAGCCATAATATCGTCACAACTGCGCACTCAAAAGCCCCAAGCAACACTCAAACAAGAGGACAGCAAGGCTCTGGCGACACCAATAGCAGAGGCCGCATCAACACCACTGCCTACACAAACTCCAGAGTCCAGATCAGATGCAAAGGCTGAGGGTCTGCAGAAATCCGCGGAAGTCAAGCCAACAAACCAGGCATCTACACCATTGAAGCCATCGGGCGCAACCAGTCGAACCATATCTCCCCGGGTGAAGGACGCACAAAACGCCGTACCGAATGCAACCTCTGGAGTTGAACGTGAGGTGCTCAAGGAGTTCAAGAGCTTCGCACAACAACAACGTATGACGGTCGACAAGGCGCGACATACCAAAGCTAAAGCGGACAAGGAGGTCAAGTTGATTGAGCTCAAGAGATTCGCTGATAATTTCAAGCTTCCAACCCCCGTTCCTCTGGACTTGATTAGTATTATTGCCAAGGACCCTGCGAAGCAACGTGAGATCCAGGAGAAGGCCAACCGAGATGCGATGGAAGTAGCTAAGCGCAAAGCCGAAGAGGCGAAGGAGAAAGAGAAAAAGGAGCCTGCAGGGACCTCGACAGAATCTCAAGCAAACGCTGCCCCCACGGCACCTATAGAAAGCAGAACATCTCGTAATGCAAACACGGCATCTGCAGCCGGTCCATCGGCACCCATGCGCAACCAAGGGGGGCGTGCACCTCCTAACTACCCATCGTTTCCAAACAATCGCACAGGCGCACAGCACATGGCCCAGGCTGGCAGACAAGGTGGCCTCACTCATCGTATAAGAGAATCACAAAAGTCGCAGGTTCAGGAGATGCGAATGCCACCGACGGGACCAGCTAATACTATCAATCCTTCCTTTACACACCGCATGGGTGCGCCTAATCATCTGAGCGCCAAATTGAACCCCAACAGTCATGAGTTTCGACCAAATGCTTTTGCGCCGAGCTTCAGCCCGAACGGACACCCCAGCGCGGGTTCAAGTCCTCGATCTGCTATCAATCATGCCAATGGCCCTCCCGCGAGTGCCTCCACTCACGTCAACGTACCCATTGTGATCAGCAAGAAGGGTAGAAAGCCGGACCCCAAAAAATCCAACATCTTGGCTTATGCAAAAACCATTCAGCCTCCCGAGACAAAGAACTGGGGTGAAAATGGGAACCTAAGACCTTCCTATGATACGCCACCCACCTGGCGCTCGGTTGCGGATGATGAGAAACCGGACTCTACGATGCGTTTGACCTGCGATGAATTTTTTGAACGCCAGCCCTTCAATGCTCAACCAACACCCAACCCACCTCATCTTCTTCCTCAGCACATGCCACACCAACATCAACTACCTCTACACATGCAACATGGCGCTCACAACGTTGGACCACGACATTCGCCCCACGCACCCCAAGTTCAGATGCATGGGGTTCAACATTCCCCGGTCCCTCATGCTCCTTTCAATGGTGCCGATGACCATAGAATGATGCACTCGAATTCAAGTCAATCATTCTCTTCCCCTAGGATGGGTCAACAGGTTCCAATGGCGTACCCAACAAACATGCACTCTACACCCCAAATGCCTTACGGTCAACCCATGATGCCTTCTTTCATAGGGCCAGGAGCACCTCAGATGAATAACTTCAATAGGAGTCTGTCGAATAATGCTCAGTTTATGCCTCAACAATCTGGAGCTATGGGTGCCCCGATGATGATGCAGCCTCATTTCATGGCACCTGGAATGGTTACTGGGCCTCCCCAGATGCACATGTATGCTGGTGGGCAACCATTTATACCGCCGGGCGCTACACCGCAGCCTATGCCTGGGGCTGCCAACGGATACCCTAGCCCCGGTCGCCCGTCAGCACCGATGATGGTACCAGGAGGCTCATCACAAGGGCAAGTGATATATGCGCAAAGCCCGAGTATGCAATATCAGCAGCCGTATGCGCCGCAACAAGGTCAAAGTATGTCTACCAAAAAACCCACGTCATACGAATTGCGCAAGAACCGGAAGCTAACGCGAAACATTAAGTAAATAACATGCGCCCATCTTATAACGGTGCCGGCTCGCAGCAGTATGGCAGCAGCCCTCAACAGATGCACCAATACGCGGCACCCCCTCACCGCAATGGAAGCGGCAATTACAACAAAAACTATCAGAATCACGCTCAGCACCATGGCCCAAGTACCCACACGGTCCCTACCGGCCCACACGGTCGAACATCGGAAGGGCCAGATGAAGCC
This sequence comes from Xylaria acuta, assembly GCA_022495125.1. Lineage (NCBI taxonomy): Eukaryota > Fungi > Ascomycota > Sordariomycetes > Xylariales > Xylariaceae > Xylaria > Xylaria acuta. The sequence continues at coordinate 55,238 of MU383208.1, read as the reverse complement.
AAATGAAGGCTGCAACTACGGTTGCCAGCAAAGGATACCAGCGCCGTGCTTTGAGCGCCCATCTTTTCCACTCAATCCAGAATTACCATGACGGCATTCTCCTCTCGCCTGCTCTGGCATCATACTACCATAGCTGTGGTGATCGTCGCAGCTAGTTGGCCGCGCATACATGGGTGGCAGTTGTCCACAATCCAGCTCGAGGTAGTACATGGCTCCCTTCGTTGCTAGGGCGCCTAGGTTGGGGATCCATTGATGCAAAAGCCTGCCGGATCTTGAGCAAACCTACAGGTTATAGGTATCTTATGTTGCCCTTCTAATCTTGGCTCGGCTCGTAGGATATCACCCTAATGCTTCTTGCCACTCGATCACTAACCTAAGACACTGGCCAGGAAGACGTGGTAAATTGGAGTAGTCGAAGAAGGGCGAAGAGTAGCGTGAAGAAGCCTTGTTGAGCTTCAAGGAAGAGAGTGCAAGGGAGACGAGCGAAAGCAAAAGACACTGTCTAGCTCTGGTCTAAATAGTCTTCTTTGCCCCTAACATAGGAGACTGCAGATCCATTGGCCTAGACTTTACTTTAGACATAGGATGAAGAAAGCCTTAGGAAGCATGCAAGACGCAATGGGATTAACTCTGCCGACGGAGAAGGACAGTTGTATCTTAGATCTCAAGATCGAGAGCACAAGACAATGAAGGCCCGTTCGTCGCTGATTTGGACGCCTCTACGTGTTAAAGGAGCTAGAATCGCAGACAATGGCGACATTATCCGAACTCTCGACCATCAACATATAAACAGGGTATGTTCCATTGGTTCGACAGACCTTTAGAGACACTCAACTCAGAATACAACTCTTTGACCAGGGTACAGGCACATATATCAACGAAGCTGGCAGGGCTTTGATTAGAGACGTTAGCAAACAGTCACGGCTATCTGGAGCGGCGGTGATGGTCTGGTATGAATAAGAGCTGACAAGGATGGGTCATGGCAAGACTGTTTCTGCAAGCGCTTCCATGAGGAGTCAGGACAGTGACCACTTCTCACAGGAATATATCCATTCAATTAATCTACGTATTGGGAAACACGTCTGCCTTGCGATTTAGCACCCCAGACGGCTACACCCATTGTCGCCTGCAGTTGAGCGTTGTGTAGAAAGGGAAAGGAATGAGGGGAGGAGGAGCAGGCCCAATGTTCATGCATCGTAAAATGAGTTGTTATGGTCAGCATTTCGGTACTCAAGAGGCGGGCCACTCAACAGAGGGAAGGGTAATAATAGTTGTCGAGATATAACTAAGGTTTTACCTTCGATGGGGGGGATGCTACAGCTGTTGTCCAATCATTAAGAGCGAGAGGAGATAGAGTGTAGGAGGATGCCAGCATAAGAGACGTTCGATAGGTGAATACCGTAAGTGAAAGAAGACCCAATCCACCCGGGCATGCGACGAGTTTTGAAACGTCGACGGTTCTATTCTATCCGTGCGCGTCCTGTCTAGACCTTGGACGACAGTAACCTCAATTGGAGGTGGGTACCTGACGTAATCCGCCCCCCGGGATATGACTAAGCTACCTTAGTAGTATATATTCTAGCGTGCATATGTCTACACTAGCAGTCTAGCGACAATTTGAAACAGTCCCTCGAACCCCGCCCTTGTAGCCAAGACTGTGCTAACCTATCATAGGTCTAAGAACGAATTGTTTGAAACATCAGCGGCTGAAGGGACCAATCACAAAGCACTAGCCAGCTGCACATGGTTGATTCTGTACGCATGAAAGTCGACCTCTCTTCTCGCGGTTGTAAGTACCTACCTCAGTTTGTAGAACCGGCCTTGGAACCCATTTTTTGTTCTGCGGATACCCGGAGTTATTTGTGGTATTTCTCTAGCGGGGCCACGTCGAAGAAGAAAAGATGTGATATTGCAGTGTCGAAAAAGGATATAGTATTAGGTCCATCATCATTATTCAATCAATTCTGCAACATGGTCCCGGTCATCGGGCATTCTACCGGCAGTTCATGGCCCAACCCTCAATTTCTATAATGGAGCTGTAGTAGAATTTATTCAATCAGCCAAAAACCAAGGTTTGGGGTTCGCCAGGCAGGTACGGACCGAGGACCTTCGGTGTCGCATACGCATATAGTAGGCACCTGTCACGACGGGATAAAAAATGCACACCAATAACGCAATCGGGGTTTTTATTGGTCCCACGAATTTGTCTGCTCGTCGGCCCCTCCCGGGCAGCGGCCCTTCCCCGCTTACCCAATCATACTTCCCACGGCTCCCTCCCGAGAAACTGACGTAGGTCTGGAAACAAATGTGTTGTTAGTCAACTATATGCGCCAGCTGTGCCGCCAGTGCGCGGTGCTGTACTGAACGATCGGAAGCCACTGGCCAGTGCATTGGCGCTCTCCTTCTGCGCTCCTCTGCAGTTGCCCCGCTTTTCCCGGCTGATCATCCAGAGGCGTCACGTTGCAGCCAATCGCTGGCCCACCGAGGTTTCACCAATGCAGGTACAACTGCCACTGGTTCCAGTCCCCACCCTCGTTTTTCGCTGTGGCGTTTTCATTGGCATTCCATTCCACGGCCTCAAACGACAAGACTCGAACAGCCTCCAGTGGACTGACTCTCTAAGTTGGTTCTACCTGGAACCCAGAGACGTGTGCCCGTCCAGAGTAACACTATACTGCCGTGAAAGGAGCTGAACGGAGGTTGAGGATTTCGTACTTACTGTAGTCTTCACTAAGCCATGATTCCCGGCCACTGGCTGCTGCTATGCGCCCAGTACTGTAAGTAGATCGTTCATCCTAAGCCTCAATGATCTGCCTGAGCATTCATGCGCTAGGTTGATTTTGGCCTTTAGATGGTTGCCGCACCCCTGGCGACTCATCCAAAGGCTTTCGGCTTCTACTATCGCCACCACATGCCAGGACCTACGGAAATGCAGACTCAGGGGCGAGGCGGCTCCACGGCGGCTGTATAGTTGTCGCTTGGCTGGCTTCTCTTTCACCGAGATACTTCCGCCAACCCTGTCCTCTACCCTACCTAATGTTTCTTATTATGACTTTACATATTGCTGGCATTAAGTGTGGGCGATCTTTTTGGCTTGATCTGTTCCTGCTCTGATGTCTCAGGGTTCGACTCGAGCAGTCCAATCGACCCGAGCAAGCCAACGCTCCGCCCAACATAAGGCAGACAAATCTGTCGGTTTGTGGAGTCCTGTGCGCTGTCTTTCGTGCCAGCTACTTCTCTTGAACAACGAGAAAGATATTCACCCGCTGTAGTGAAACTTGAATGGGTGGCAAGCGACGGCAATTGGTCTGTCAATAAGCCGCCCCCTTATCATGGTGTAGTTGGAGGTGGTAGGTGGTAGGTGGGCAGGTGTAGCTGGTAGGTAGGTACGCGTGTGCAGGTGCACCTGTGGTACCTACCCACCTACCAACAGAGGTAAAATACGTCTCTCCTTGGGTTTCTTCGTTGTACCTGCAGTGGGTCTCAGAGGGTCTCCCGCTCCGGCGCCCACCAACGCCTCCGCCGTCCCTCCCTCGCCATTCCCGCATATATAGAGAATCGCAACCGCCCACCACCTCTTTTCCACATTCCCATCCCTCACCTCTATTGCCTGGGCAATACTGCATTCTGTCTCTCCCTCCACAACTCTCCCCGCCTTCCTTTTTTTCTATTCTTGACGGACGCGTTTACGCGGACTTTTCCCTGGTGGTATCTTTTCGCTTTCACTCGGTCACTTGTGGATTGTTGCAGCCGTTTTGTGGAATCTTGATCTGAGAACACACTGCATTGTTCCAGTCCCAACCGCCCATCACAATTTTGTGTCATAAAGGTTCTTCGACAAGCCATTTGCACAACCGTCTTTGTACACTCGCCATTCCTTTGAGTGTTGCAGGCAACTTGTCACTGATTATAAGTTGGGCCTAATTTGCGGTGCCATCTTGCCTTGACCATCCCTTCCTTCATTTGCAAACAAAACACACCGAGACATTTTGAGAATTTAGATTGCTGCTAGTCGGCGTCGTTACCATCATCAACCACAACCCGATTCGATATTTTGCAACATGCTGTTCAAAACAGGATTCATGGCCATCTTGGCTGCTGGTTCAGCCATGGCCCACATGAACATGAATGACCCAGCTCCTCTGGGATACAAGGGCAATCCCAATACCCAGGAGACGAACAAGGACTACTCGATCACGTCCCCGATCACAGCTGCCCAGTACCCGTGCAAGAATACTCTTAAGCTCCTTGGCACTTCCGATGCTACTCCTGTCACGACCTACTCCCCCGGCCAGCAGTCAACCATGACTGTTGAGGGTGGCGCACCTCATAACGGCGGATCGTGCCAGTTGTCCCTTTCTTACGACAAGGGAACCACTTTCACGGTCATCAAGTCCTTCCACGGTGGTTGCCCGCTTTCGAGTGGTCAGAAGTTCGACTTCACCATTCCGTCCGATGCCCCGGAGGGCGATGATGTCGTCTTCGCATGGACCTGGGTCAACAAGACGGGCAACCGCGAATTTTATATGTCATGTGCCGTCGTTAATATCAAGGCTGGAGGCGGAAAGCGCGCTATCGCCTCTAACGAGAAGCGTGCCGCCGTCGCCTTCGCCGATCGCCCGCAGGTCTTCCAGGCCAATCTTGGTGGTAAATACTGTACCGTTGAAAATGTCGACACAGAATTTCCCGAGCCCGGCCCGGATGTTGAGGTAGCCAGTGGTGCAAGCCTTGGCTCTGCTATAATCTGCGCGACAGGAGAGAAAGCTCCCACGGGCGGTTCTGGGTCTGGGTCTGGGTCTGGTTCTGGGTCTGGTTCTGGTTCTGGGTCTGGTTCTGGCTCGGGCTCGGGCTCGGGCTCGGGCTCGGGCTCTTCTTCGTCGGCTCCTGCTCAAGACCCGACCACCTCTTCAGCTGCAGTGTATGTAACTTCTCCATTGGCGAGTATCCCTGCGTCTACACATAGCCTCTCCAATATCTTCTCCAACCCTTCGGCAACGTTTGTTGCGAGCATAGCCACCTCCGATTCCCTAAGTGTCATTCCCGTCACTAAGTCTAAACTGACAATCCCTTCTAGTACACCAACAGGTGGAGTCTTCCTGACCACCGGTGGCGCCGCTATTCCAACGACCCTCAGCACGGCGACCTCATCCTCAGCTGCTGCATCATCTTCGGCACCTGCATCTTCTGCCTCCGTGTCTTCTGCGCCCGCATCTTCAGTACCTATTCCCACCTCGACAGCTGCGGTCTCACAGCCAGCCCCTACCGATGGTGCCGCTGGAGCACAAACGGGAGCGTGCACCAATGAAGGCGCTTGGAACTGCATTGGTGGCTCAGCTTTCCAGCGTTGTGCTTCCGGTCTGTGGAGCCAGGTGATCAAGATGGCAGATGGAACTAAATGCACCCCCGGAATGAGCAGCGTTCTTAGCATTAACAATCGCCGGCATCGGTTCCGTCGTGCCCACGAGTGGTAAATTACGGCACTAACTTCATGCAACACATTACCACGTTACTCGAGTCAGTTGCTGAATAAAGGGGCTTTCGACATTTCAACTTTGTACATACCTTTTTTCCAATTCTTGCCACTTTTCTCCATGAGCCCCTATTTCGGAGCGACAAAGGCGGCGCACTTTCGCAAAGCCGAATATTGTACAATAGGAAACGGCCCAGACGAGAACGACAATGGATGCAATATACCCAAAAGACACTGTAGTTCAAGCAATTTCCTATCGCTCAGCTTAGGTCCTACTGTTGCCGTTTTGAACTGCGGCGATTAGATCAGTCACTCCCAATAGATATCTTCAGAACACTTAACTGGCCCAATTCTTGAACATTGTGAAACCTTTATGCCTCTATACTAGTACATGTTAGTTTTGAGCCTGACATATCCGTTCGGCGACATTTTGCAATAATTGAAAAGGTCTTTGCTGGCATCAGCAAGTAAATGTTCCTTAGTGTTAGTCAGTCTGTACTTAATCTCCAAGCTACCTAAGTAAATACATCATTACAGCGCATAGTTCACCAACCAGCAACTCCACCATCAAGTAAGAGGGTATCAAGTGTTTTCCCGTCTCTCACAAGTCGTATACTCACCGCACCGGTGGGCTGTTCAATGTCAGCATTTCCTTGCCAAAGCACAAAACCACTAGGCCCGCCGGTTATTTTCTGCAATTTAATCTCAGCTGAGCTCATTTTTGGCCCCAGTGTCAAGGGCTGGGCCGTCGGTACTATGATTCTGGCCGACAAGCCCGAATCTTTCGCCCCTTTCCGTGCCGCTATTGTCACCTTGACTGATGTACCGCCTTCGACGGTAGACAGGGTTGGTACGATGAAATAGCTGTCTTGGATGTTGAATTTTTTGGCTTCCAAGCCACCGGCTACTATTGAGAATGATGAAGAATCACCGATTCTGGAATGGTCGATCACAAACGGGGCGAATTGTGTTTCACCGAATACGGATGTGCCCGTCGCGTTCTCGATACTGAGAGTCTCCTTATAGCCGTTCGAGAATACAATCACGACTGTTCTCTCTTGCCTAGCTTTGTCCAGAACCTGCATTCGAAGTGAGCCAGCCTGCTTGTCTGGGCGTATTTTTTATGCACATACCCTTATTTTCCCAGATAGCGCCAACCGACTACTTTCCTCGGCTATGTCCCAGGTCACATTGATTGGCTTGATGCTCATCGGCTGTATGGCATCCTGGAGGCTGACGCGGGCCGGCACGATATCGATCATCCGGCCCAGCAGGTCCACGCACGTATCGAGGAACCCGTCTTCTCCCTGGGCGTAGAGCGTCTGCATCGTGGCGTTACCGTCGCTCTCGAACAGCCGGAGGTCGGAGCGGCTAGTCTCGTTAAAGCTCGTCACGAGGGGCCCGCCCCGGTTCCCGCTCCCGTCCATGTACTCGCGGACCACGCGCGGGTCGAACACGCCGCGAGTCGAGTCGAAGTTGATCCCGCCGTTGGTGTTGTTCTCCGAGACCGTCGAGTCGTCGGAGACCTCGGGGAAGCCGCTGTGATGGACCGACCTGCGACCCTTAGCTAAGCCTCTTCTTTCCTCTCTTTCTCATGCCCAGACTAAATAAAGCGTTGAGGAATACTTGGTTACGGAGTTATCGTGCTTACTTACCCCAGTGTGTGGCCACAGGCTGTCAAGGCAATAGCCTCCACCTGGTCTAAGCCAGCTCTTTCGAACAGCTCGAGCGTTTCCTCTAGGCTCGTCCCCGGTTCCGGGACCCCGGTGGTAGGATCCGCCCCCAAAGCGTCAATGCGCCCGGGCCGGAAGGGTATGTACCTCCCGCCACAGAGGTTTACGGACATGACGGTGCCCAGGGCGACGAGATCAGCCACTGTGTATCATATTAGATACTTAGTCATCAATACATACTACTGTCATATCACAACCGTCTCCCACTATATGACTAAGCCACTTCTGCCAGTCGACGCGAAAGACACAGCCGAATCATGTAATCAATTTTTTAAAAAGAGAAAATAAAGTTAACTCACTAGGAACAAACTCATTCACAAAAGGCCGCCAGAACGTGAAGCTGTCGTTGAAGGCGCTGCCCTTGTTCTCGGCGCGGAAGGTCTCGAAGCCGATGCTGGCGTCGACGCCCCCGGTCCCGGCCCCGACGTCGGCCGTGATGAAGTCGTGGAACACGACGCGCATCCACTGCGCCGAGGTGGTGCGGCCCGAGTTGTCGGCCGCCGCCCCGATCTGCGTCACGTACCGCGTGCACGGCGTGATGGCCGAGGAGAAGTTGGACGCGTGCGCGTCCCAGTTGTCGACGAGGATGTGCTCCAGCTGCGACACCTGCGGGTCCGGGTAGTAGAACATGGCCGTCGCCCCCCGCACGCACGAGTGCATGAGCAGGAGGCGCTGGAGCTCGAGTAGGGATGGGGGACGCATCTTCATTCAGAACCGTGTTTGGCGAGGAATGTAGTGGTCATCATCCATGTCCCATCTAGTAGTTAGGTCGTCTACGACGGTTTGTGACGAACTCGGTGAGAGATTTATAAGTGAACGCAAGCCCCCCGTCCCCCCGTCGAGCTCGGTGCGTTGCCGCTAACTGGTTTAACGTCCTCAGCTCGGGGACACGATACGGATGTGGTGGTACTACCGTTACGGTCACATCGCATCTGCGTCGCTTGATGACTTGCCAGTTCGAGTCGGAAAATCAGGGTCTTCCCAGATATGTGTGGATTATATCCTTGTCTGTGCATGCTACTATTAGAGCTCCTCAGCCAGATACGTGCAATCAGATCGCTTCCTTTCCTAAGCAGGGCGGGGCTAGAACCTGGCGAATCGTTCGTGTGGGAAGGTGCCTTACACTCTTGTGGTCAGCTTTCTGATTGATAAGGGCATCTAACGTCTCTAGACCGTTACATAATTCACTGTCATCGTGTAGGGTGGTGTGATATGGATGCATCGGGCTCTGGTATAACTCTTGGTATGTAGGTATTCGGATGTAGGAGGGGTGACTTATTGTAGGCATTTAGTAATTACCAGCAGCTCTTCCACCTATGACTTGTAAAGGAAACTGGAATGAGTTTGATGTTAAAGCTATAACCGCCTTGCTCTTTTAACTTCGGGTTTATCTTTATTATAAAGGTTAACTTCACCAGCTTTCCTAGGCTTGATCTGCTATATTAATGTTTAGAACTGTGTATTGGTTAGTAGGGATTAGCACATGGAAGTTTAAAAGAAATCACGAAAGAATCAATGAAAGCTGGACTTGCAAGAGAAATTTGTGTATAATATCATATTCACCTAGTTAGTTAAGTTGACTTAGGACCATACTTTGATGACAGTCCTCATCTATCTCTACTCCCGGCCGCATTATTCTAATGGATTCACGTCAGTATTTCTAACGTACCAAGTGTTTTCCCAGAACGCCTTCTGCCTAGGAACGGACAAGGAGATACCACGATACTCCTCCATCATCTTCCTCGACCGCACAGAGTCGACATCCGAGCGGAAATCGAGGAGCCTTTGGGGTTGCATCGGCCGATCTGCCGGCTCCTGCGCTCTCATGGAGATGAGGGCAGGCCTTGCGAGGTCGGCAATAATCTCCCGTAGCGGAAAACTCGGGTGGTGCCCGAGGACGACTGTGTCATCACCCACGAGTGAAAAACCCTTGGCACCGAAACCCTCGATGATTTCGAAGCCGGACTCCCGGAGCACCTTTTTGCACACGTCAGTATACAGCGGCTCTTGCACCAATACGGCGACTTTAGGGGCGGAACTCACCTCTTGGACCGCTTTCCAGACGACCTTCGCAGCGGCGTGCTCGTAGAACGTTTGGGGCGGACCGGGCCGCACGTTGGCGATGCGGCCGAGCCCGAAGGCGATGACCTTGTTCACTGCGCGGCCTTTCAGGTGAGTACGTATCAAGTCGGTGATGGCCGTCGCTTCGGCACTCGCCTCGAACGCCCGTGTGACTTCCGCAAGCGTCGCTCGGGTCTCTTCCTCGGTTCTGGTCGCCCCTTGAAAGAGCGTGCTGGCGTTATAAACCGGGAAAAATTGGTCGGCCTTACCTTGGGCCTCAAGACGCTTGAGATTGCGCTCGTCTTGAAATGCAACTATGTTACGACGCTGTTTGCTGCCGGGTGCTAGGTCCCCGGTCCCGACACCCCTATGCGGGTTTTTGCTCCTGAATGTCTTACCGTCGGCGTTCTTCAGTTCGATAAATTCTTCATCGCCGGCTAGCGCTGCCTCTATCTCGATGAGTAACTCTCGAGTATAAAACGGCTTTAATGCCGGCGGGGTGGTTGATGAAGACATGACGTTTCTGCGTATCGTTGGGAGAAAGGAGTGTTGGTTTGTGCTGGCTAACCTAGAGCGGTTGGCTTTGGTGACAAAGTAGACAATTTGGTTTGTGGACGGATAAAGACTTTATAATTTTTTTTCATTGCTGAGACAAAGAGCCCGTTGTCAAGACTAGTAGATTGTTTCGAGGCGGCCATGTCTGGCTGTTGACTACCATGGCCCTGTTTCGGCAGGAGTATCAGTAATATCGCGATCGCCACGAGCAACTCTCTCAGTTTTAAGTCTTGAGGGGGATGAAAGATGGCAATGGCGGCGGTGACGAGTGATAGCAGTTATAGACAATAGCCAACCAATATACCAACAAATCAATCGAGGCTGTATCTGCAAGAGATCAGTAGCCAGTGAATTGGAAAAAATAGTCGAGTATTTAGAATAGTGGATAACACTACTAATATCTCTCATCTATGTAGACTATGCTTGGGTAATGACTAGATAATCTACATTCTCTATCTTCCCCATTAAGTATCATCATTGTCCTTTCATGCGTAATTCGTTCCTGTTCATAAGCGTCTATCTTCATCTGTAGCATTAGCTTCCAAAACTGCTCGAACACCATTTACCCCCTTTTGCCTACTCTCAACTTTCCCCCATCAGCTGTCCAACAAAAGATATTCTCCAGGTCGCCACACTCCACCTTTTGAATTAGGACCTTTTAAGATAACGGCGAGACGTGTTCGAATCCTAACCGAACCGAATCCCGCTATTCGGATCCCAGGTTCCGCTCGGTGGTTTGTTGCTATGCGGCGGAGCCGGACTGGCAACAGAAGAACTGCTCGTGTTCGAGAATTTGAGCGGCAATTCATGGTTCCAAATGTGCTGCACGGGATTCGCTCGCGGCTGCTGCGGCTGCGGAGCCACTGTTTCGCTAGCCGGGGCCCACGACTGAATATGAGCCTCTGCTGGGCTGTGAATTTGCTGTCTCGGGGGAGGGGCGGCTGATTGACCACCATGGTACGAGCTTTCTGCCTGCGGTTGAGGTTGAGCCAGGTGTTGATAATTAGAAGCGCCATTCCAAGCAGCGGTAGAGGCTGGTGGCTGGGCGTGCTCCCGTTGGCTAAGAGACAGATTACTGAGTGGCGGCATGTTAAGCTCCTCCTCGAGCATGCGCGCTTCACGTCGTCGTTCTGTTGCAAAGGTCCTAGCACTGTCCCGGAAGTTGCCAACGATGCGGCTTAGGTCGTTGTAGAATTTTCTGCCAACCTCGACGTTGCTTGTGAGCTCCTTATATTTATAATATGCGTTTTCGAGCTTCTGGAGAGCTTGCTCCCTTTCGCGGTTACCCTTATCGCCTACCGATTTCTTTTGGCTCTCGAAGTCGCGGTTCGCTCGAATGAGGTCGGATAATATCTTCTCTTGTTCAGCGCCCTCCTTTTGCACCATCTCCAGGTCAGGCTCGTATAGTGAGTCCAGTCGTTTCTCAAAGAAATCCTCGAAATGCGCTGGCACAATAGCAGTGGCTACTGCCTGGTTACGCTCCAATCGCGCCGCTTCGGCCAAAATATCCGATTTGATGTCGTCACCGCGAGCCTTCTCGCGGAGTGCATCGGCTTTTCGGCGACGGCGGCTTTCGAGGCGCGTAACATCGTTATAAACACTGCGCAATCGCCCGATAGCTGGTTTTAACATCTCCGGAATTTCGGTGCGTCGCGAAGAGGGGACGAAGTCCATGATGCCACGATCCGGTCCGGCTAGAATTGCCAACGTCGGCTCAGTGTTGTAGAACTTTTCGCGCACGACCCCGTCACTGCTTGCACTATTCGCGAACCAACCCTCAGCTTCGGCTGCTTGGGTCCACAGTTTAGCACCTTGGTTCGGCTCATTGCGACTCTCCGGGCGGATCCATCGATCTGTGCCGAACTTCATACGCAGTCGTTTATCCTCCTCTTCCTCTGCTTGAAGAAGCCCACTGCCTTCTTCAAACATGGCGATGTCGGCAGTCCGCAGCTTATCGATATCTGCGAAGCTCCTTTGCAGTCGGGTTATTGCGTCTGCTTGCCGGATTTCCTCTGCGTGCTGGACCAGGGTGCCTGGTAATCCGAGGGGCTTTTCGAATGCTTGTATGGACCCGGGGAGATTGAGCTCCGATAGAATTTCGTGAATCCTCTCGTTCAATGTCTCCAGCTCGGCTATAACATTCTGGTTCACCATGCGATCCCGCCGCTCCTCATAGATAGAAACTGCGAGATGAACAGAATAAGGGACTAGTTTCGTGAAGAGTGCTGGGCCAAATTCGCCCTTGTCCCCTATGTATTCTAATGGTGTGGCGACCTGCGGTGGTATTCGGGCAATTGCCATGGTGGCCCTATCAAGGACTTTGAGTTCGGATTTGGGGGGGACAGGATCTAGAAGAGAATTAGTTAGCGATCTACATCTCCAACCGCTATCGCCAAGGAACATACTTAAATAGATCTTGTCGTTGTCGCGCTCGGCTGTTTGTAAGTGATCCTCCACACGCCTCTTGAGACTGTTCAAGTCCTCGACGACTATTTTACTGAGATAGCCACCCCTGCTCTCCTTTAAACCCTCCCCGACGCACGCGACAGCGTGTTTGAGCCTCGCGACCTCTTCACCATATTTCCGTTTTTCTAAGCACTCGCACGCGGCTCGATATTGCGCGGCTGCAGCAAAGTGATGGTGTTTCGCGCTCATGTGATGAATCCAGCTGCTGCTGATGGCCTCGGAACGCATGGCAGCCTCGCCTGCGAGATTATACAGGTCGGAGACCTTTGCTGCTAGCTTGGCGATAGATGCATCCTTGTAGCGGTCCATAACCGCCTTCTGCCAGAAGCATTCTTGCGACTGGGCCAGCTGTAGCTGCACAAGCGACTCGAGGGAGTGTTCGTCCATGTCGTCGGGCGGTGTGGTCCTCAGCTCGGGTATTATCTCATTCTTCAGGTGGGTGAGGGCGCCGGCGGCCTGGTTGAAGTAGCTCGCGGCGGTCTTGAGGCCATCCGTGTCGGTGCGGTTGCTAGCGATGGCCAGCTGCGAGTACAGGGCAGCTAAGTTGTATATGATGTTGGCGCGCTCGAACTGGAGGTTGTTGTGGACGATGGGCCGTTCGATGTTGTATCCCAGTGAAGGATACCAAGTAAAATCGGCGCCTATCTGTGTCGCCGTGCCGTCGTGTCAGCGCCCAACCTGCTACTGGTTCGTGGGCGGAGCAACGCCGTTTGGGGGGGGGGGGGGGGGGAGACTCACGTCGATGGGGAACTTGCCGGCGATCCAGACCAGCTGGGCGGCGTAGGCCTGCAGTTTCTTGACGCCGCTCGGGTGAGGCTCGCGCACGTTGACGGCGTCCCGTCTCAGCGCCTCGATAACGTCGAGGTCTTGGCGGAACATGTCTGGGTGCTGGTCGTACTTGGTCGATATGTACTGCTTGATGGCCGACGACAGCGACAGCTGGGTCCCTTTGCGGAACGGCACCGCGAGGATGCCGTTGCCGTTGTTGCTCTGCATGGCGGGCGGCCAGAGCAAGAGTCGTCGTCTCGGCGGGATGGATGGATTCTGTTGGAGCGTGCGAACGGCTACGAGGACGATTCGGCCGAGCGATGGAGCATTCTCGTCGGACAACTGGCGGATTCGCTAGTCTCGCGGATGGTGGATGCCTCTATTCGGATGGTTGAAGCGGCAGGCGAGTAAATGACTTCATAGGTGCGACGGTAAACAACAAGGCAAGGCAAGGCACGGCACACCACAGCAGTTGGTGCAGAGTGGCTTTCTTGTTGGTGGGGTTGTCCAGCTGCGAACCTAACCCGCCTATCGGGAGTCTACAGATCAACTAAGGATAACCCCCCCCCCTGCTTACCTGAGGGTGGGGCAGATTTTTAGTGTAGAAATAATCCACAAAAAACTTACCTATAGCTACACGTTAAAGCCACCTTCGGTGCCAGGCGGCTGCGCCGCGATAACATAATTTAGACATTCTTTTTAAACTCTTTGACTTCCGGGGGGTAAGTATGCGCTTTGCGCCGACCCCCACTCCAGAAAGAAAGCGAATATGTTTTTTTTTTGGTCCGCCGCTCGACCTACAGGCTCACGAGGCTCGCTATAAGTGGGGGACCAAGTCCTTTATGGGTCATCTCTACACCAAAACCCGCCCCACCCTCAGGTAAGCAGGGGGGGGGGGTTATCCTCAGTTTGTCTGATTGCTCATTTATGGCCGTCCTAGCTCAACCTTATGAAAACAGCACGTAAAGAAAGAATATATAAGTTCAAAAGGAAACTTAGCTGGACGGCACGACGCCCGACTATCGATAACAAGGATAATCGGGATATAGATGAAATTAGATGTTGAGCAAAACTAGAAGCCTCTTTTATGACTATGCAAGCGAGTCGGCTTCCCTCTACTGGTATTGGGATGGATGCCTTGACAAAAACCACACCAGTTCACCGCTCGACTAGGCGAGTCGCCGAGGCTGGTGCTTGGTTGCAGTACAGTAGTGGTCGTAGCTTAAACTAGGCTCGCTATTGGCTTAAATTAGAGCGCCCCGTCTCAGGGCTAGACATTCACGTCTAAGTAATCAATAGTTAGAAGATGAGGCAGTACTGGTTCCAACCTCGAGGCCGGACTGGTCCGCGGATTTAAACCGTACCGATCCAAGCCTGTACCGGTCCGGGCTCGTACTGGTACGAATACCGTACCAATTCGTGGTGCGTCTCCGTACTAGTTCGGATATCGTACCAGTCCGTTGGCTAAATCTGTACTGGTCCGAGGTCGTGCTGGTACGTATTCTACGACCAAAAAAACAAAAAAAAGTAGTTTGAAGGGCCATCCTGAGTACCATTCCCTTATGCATAACTTCTACATAAATATACTCCTTAGTGGTGATCCAGTGAGTCAGGCGGCTCACCGGATCTGTGGCGAGCCAATTGAGCCAACAGTGATGGCGAGGGAATGAATAGGTATATAAGTATAGATTATTTCTTGTATATAGACAGTCATCACCTCGACAGCTATCAATTCAAGTTCATATCTACATAGTACTTACAGTAGCAATAGATTTGATGAGTTATGAAAAGAAATAGCCGACTTGTTGGAACAGTTGGACAGATTAGGTATGCAGGGCGCCAAGATGCAACGTCATTCCTTACCAGCGATCCACAGATACGACGAGTCATCTTTCCGCTGCGCAATCCAAGGGTTTCGGCTGCAACCCCGGATCGTACGGATCATTCACAGAATGCACTGCGGTCTTCACCAACACGGCCAATGCGAGCGCTTATCGCTGCTCTCAACTTCTCCCCTCGTTGGCCAGAACCCCCAAACGGCGACCGCGGCGCACAAAACCTCATCTCTGACAGCAAAAGCAACAAACGAATGCACGTTGGTACAGTACTATGTACATTTCGACGCGGAGCGGTGCACTACTCACCAATGGGAGCTCGGCCACCGAACTCATGTTTCGACGTGGCTTTTCCTGGCCGTCCGTCTGTCTAGTCTGCCTTTTGGACAGTTTATAGATAGAATATGCCTGGCAGACCGGCTGCCTCTTCTCCACGCAGGCGCCTCACAGGGGTCTGCAACTCAGCTTTATGATGTGTAATTAGTTGTAAATGTCATGATAAATTGACGGTTGCACCCTGTCCGAGAAACATTCGCAGCCTATGAAGCTTGGGATACATATTGTTCTCATCACACACCTGAATCCTGTGCTTCTAAACCGAGTCCGTTTGTCATTCGTTTCGATTGGTAGGACTGATTCATAATGCCATTCGTAAGTTCTCACGGACACATGTAACATAATGACTGGGTAACGCTGCGTCGCTGACTCGTTGTAAGAATTCTGGTTCGACGCCGAGTGACAGCACCTTCCGTGGATCAATAGCAGCCCGGTCCTCCCCACCCTTTTCCCATTCATCGCCGGCATCATCAGACGGTCTCCTGCCGACGGGGGGTATTGCATTCTCCTTCGACAGCCGATCACCCAGTGCCCAAACGCTGACAGGCGGCATCTTGCCCGGAGGATCTTCCTCGGATGCTGCCCGCCGTCGGGAATCAAGCCAGCAAGACGGCGGACCGTCGAATATATTTGGCGCGAGCCGTTCTGGTTCCGGGAGAACTCCTTTGTTCGGCCAGCCGCCCTCACAAGACGGCAGTCCGTCTAACATATTCCCGGCCAATTCTTCCAGTACCAGGCGAGCCCCCTTATTCGCCGAGTCGT
Organism: Xylaria acuta; assembly: GCA_022495125.1. Lineage (NCBI taxonomy): Eukaryota > Fungi > Ascomycota > Sordariomycetes > Xylariales > Xylariaceae > Xylaria > Xylaria acuta. The sequence continues at coordinate 39,252 of MU383208.1, read as the reverse complement.
CCTCGAATCCCGGCACCCCATTTTCTTTCCCATGTCTTTCACCTGCCCATCCATCGGTTCAAGGGAACGCTTTATTCGGCGCATCCTCCGCGAACGCCCGTCAGAGCCGGGAGTCAAGCCCACAAAGCCGTGGAACGTCGAATATATTTAGTTCTGCGAGTCCTAGCAGCGGGGGAGCTGCGTTGTTTGGCCAATCGCCATCCCGGGCCGAAAGCATATTTTCCTTCCAGTACCTATCACCCCGCGTCCAATCTCCGGATAACAACGCCCTCTTTGGCGGAACTTTTAGAAATGCCAATCCCAGCCAAGTAACAACCCCGCAGAACGACAGTTCACCCAGCCTATTCGCCCAACCCTCCCGGCAGTCTAGTATCAGTCGGGTATTAAGCCCGCAGAACAGCAGCGCAGCCAATACTCCCAGCACCCATACCTCCGGAGCCCCGCTATTCGGGCCCGGCTCCGCAAGTGCCGGCAGCAGTAGGGGCCTCAGGTTTCACGGCGGTCCGTCCAACATATTTGGCCCACAGTCGAACACGAGTTCCCCTCTTCCCTCCCCATCGCGGCCAGCTTCAAGTTCGACGACATCTGATGGGGGCGGGGTTCTGACTCCACGGAGCGATTCCCGAAGCCTGTTCAGTGCATCCGCAAGTAACCTCAACCTGAACGCCTCACCTGGCCCCGCGAGTCGGAGCCCCAGTGTCGACCAACACCATGTTCAGCCATCCATCGAGCAGCAAGATGATGCACCCGGCACACCAGCGTCATTCCGAAACAGGCGTCGGACGACCCGCTCATCCACGTCGCAGACCCTGAGCGCGCATGGCCAGATCCCGTCCGTATCTTTATCGCCGCCGGTACAAGGCCGAGGCAGCAGGCTTAACGATATGGGCAGCGTAGACAGGGACCTGGCACAACTTCGCCTCTCTACCTCCACCGCTACACCCCGACGCTCGAACACCAGCACCAACACAGAAACGGGCATGGGCATGGGCGCCATAGCAGCAGCCCTAAATAACCTGGACTACGACCGCTCTGCATCAGGCCTCCTAACACCCAGCCCCGGATCTCGATATCCCCTCAACGACGACAACGCCCTCCTGACGCCCCGCCCAAGCCCCCGCCGCAGACGCAGCAGCAGCGCAGCAGCCCCACCGCACAACATCCGCGATGAAACGCCGCCGAACGACCGATTTAACGCGGCGCCATTCCAGAACGCGCTGAGCGGTGCGAGAACGCTTATGGGCGAGCTCGCGAACGTGTTGGGAAGTGGGGCATTGCATCGTGAGCCGAAGTCAGTGATAAGTCAGTCGTACGCGCAGGCGCAGAGATTGAACGGGTTTGAGTGTTCGTCGAGGAGGACGGTAGTGCTTGTGGGGGATTCTGGGACTGGTGAGTCTTATTTTTGTTTTATTCTTTTCCATCATTGTTTGTTATATGCTTGGGTGTGGGATGAGGCCCGGGAATGCGAGAGTTGCAGGGCAACGACCAGGGGCGATCAGTATGAGCTGAATAGCTGAAGAGTAGTGAATGAGGGTATTGGTAGTTGATTAGATCTGTATAGCGTAGATGCTTGAAGCTAGTAGGGATAACACATGCGATATAAGACTCACGGACAACCATTCATCCTCCAACAATAAACATATTCACCGTGACTGACGGAGTCCTGGGACTTGGGTGATGGGATGCATGCTCACTGCTGGAATGAAGAGATCATCAAAGCAATGAACGCGAGCATGGAGCCGTCATGGAATGCGCTTTCCAGGAGCTCCGAGACTCGCATGGAGAGTATTACAAGTATTGTCACGGGATTCATGAACTGGGCAATGGAGTATCTCGGTACGTCAAAAGGCCCAGAGATCTTATTAAGGAAAGCATCCGTAGAGGGGACATTCATTGACATGCCACCTTAGAAGCAGAACTGCACGATTTACCGGACTCATTTGAGATCCTCACCGAAGCCCTGACATCTCGGGGAAGTCTCCTCGTGGCCGCAATCGAAAATGCTTGGAACGATTTTGATAACAATTTGAGGTCAGTTGTCTACATCCCCTTATCTTTCCCCCCAGGTTCAAAGACCCCAAATTCTTCCTCAAAAACTGACGTAAACCTAAATTACACCACAGCCTCCTCCAAAGAGACGCTACAAAACCTATGCGCACATCCTTCATCGGCCGGGGCATGGAAGAAGCATGCCAGGCCGCGAACCACGAATCCGGTGAGCTGCTCCTCTATTCTTTTTCCTTTCCATGTTACGACACTCTTCTGTCCCCGTCCCCCTCTTCCCCCCATGAGTGATGTCTCTAGGTGGGGAGGCCACTCTACGGGTGCTCATATAAACCGTCTACAGATGAATGAGAGACTCTCCTCTAAACGAGTGGATACCTATGAATCCATACCTATTGAGCCCTTCACCTTCACCTTCATCTTAGGTAGTGGCGTTACATTCACTCTGATGATCCCAACCAACCACTGACAACCCACTCCAATAGGTGGCGGCGCCCACACCCGCCGCAAATCCCACATAACCAACACCGCCTCCTCCCCACACTTATTTCTAACCATCCTACAAACCTCACGCACCGAATTCCACGCCCTGACCTCGACCCTCGAGCGCCGGGTCCGGGAGACGGTCGCGGAGCACGCGGCATCCGTAGTAGAGACGCTGGATATCGTGCGGGGCGAGGACGCGGCGCGCGAGGCGGATGGGGATCCGGCGTTTAGGGCCAGGGTTGAGAGGGAAGTGGGGAGGGTTAGGGGGGTCATGCGTGGTTTGATCGCGGCGGGGGGTATCTAGGTTGGGACTGGGATGAGGGGGGAATGGTATATGTGAATGGTTAACTACCCTAACCTAGATGAGTATGCAGATAGACAGATGCATGGTTGCGGGATGAGTGCGGAGTATACTAAGTACATATCATTTGATGTTCCTCAGCTGCTTGTTCTCTCCTGACTAACGAAGTACACTTAAGACACTTAAGGCACAACGAACATCGGGACTTCCCAGTAAAGTGGTTTCAGTTTCCGCGAGCTTCACTTCAAGGTTTTCTGTATGGTTTTATTTTTGGATGTCGCCAATACCTACCTAAGTACAATCAACCTTTCCCAGAGTGCATACTTCAAATCAGTACCCAGACAGGTAGGCAGGTAGCGAGCGAATGAGTCTAACTAATAACATATATCTAGCCCAGCGGTTCCCTTTACGGGATACTGTCATTCACCGATCTACTAAGTAGAGGGCGTAATAATGAGGCTGCTTGATGTTGATACTCGGGCATCACGTACAATGAAGCACGGCCGATCGGGTCGCGCAAAGGAGCTACCAGACCAGAATGAACCTCATCTCTGGCCATCGTATAGGTCTAAGTAGTCTATTATCTTAAAAGGCAAAAGTGTTTCATTCTAAACTATCGGTGTAGCATCCATTGTGATATCTAGTCACCAACAAATTATACTACAGAGATCCGAGCACCAAACCATAACGACGTGGCCGGAAGTATAGCCATACTAGGTGCTAAAGTCTAAGGCAAAGAAATTTCAAGCCGTCGTAACCATCCAACCTGGAAACTCTATACTGTTCGGGTATATAAGGTGCAATGCTCGCTTAAGAAAAGCAGAAGCATCTTAGATACTCACTTCCCTGTCTCTCCTTTAAAAATAAAAAAATCTAACCATCACTATCGAGTCCAAACTTACAAACATCTCAAAAATTAATCCACGACCCACGATGGCGCCCCCAGCAGTTTCTCCTACCTGCTACGATCCCAAAAAGGCACTACTCATCATGAGCACTATCAAAGAACAAGACCATAACGCATCAGCCGACGCAGCCACCCAGAGTGAGCACTCGGACACTACGACGGACTACACATCCTACGGCACGAAGGGTCTGTACGGAATCTTCAAAGCCTCGGTGAGGGAGCACCCGGATCTCGGCACCGAGGTTGAGACCCGGCTCAGTCTCTCAGCGATGGAATCACTCATGGACGTCGCTGTCTCGATAGCGTTGATCATCTTCATGTATTACGCATACGTGCTCATTGCGGAGGAGTACACGGGGCATTCGCTCAGGCCCACCCCTGACAGTTCTGGTGCCATGCCTGCGCAGTGTACCTGTAGCAACGGCCGCTGAATAGACACCTTAGCTGGCTACGTGACAACTGGCTAATTCCATGGGTTGTGTTACAAGATGAAGGGCCATGGAGCATAATGTTAAGTGTAGTGTAAAGGCGGTGGGACAACAAGTGTCGAATATGTTCGAACTTAATAGTCATAGCGACCCAATGCAGCTTATCAAGAACTGTTTCGAGTCTTGGCCGCCACCTCGACGCCCTTCATCGTGGGGATGATCACCTAAAGGGCTAATAGGGGTTTCAGAGGATAACACGATTATGAAACAATTCATCATAAGTAGTAAATGAGTTTTCATGTACGTTCAGTGCTTAGCGCCGCTATTCTAAAATATGTACAACTGAAGGGAGAGACAGTCAAAAAGATCCTCGTCTCGAGCACTTCGATACCGAGGCCAGCTGATCCCCAGACAGTCCATATTCGCCAATGTACCGGTTAACAACTCTCCAACAATCATTTGCGAGGCCGAGGGTTTGGCCCGTTTCGCGACGTCTCATGAATATAAACACCCCGACTTCTATCCCCTCAACTCCCGTGGCCCACGTAAACAGGTCTATGATACAGATGGATGAACGAGAAGTGAAGTAGTTTGTTCTGGGTTGATGCGCTTCCTCCACCAAGATAGTGGGGTATCATGGATATATGTCATGCTAAAAATCAGGTGGAAGGGGAGGAATGGGGAAACGGTGCCACGGGGTAAATGCTTGAAGCGGCTGAGAATGGTAACCGCCGAACGCCGGGTTCGCTGATGCTCAGCCAGGACAAAGAGAAGATAAATGAACCGGGGGGTGCTTGGTGGTTTCACGCGATAATGTTGCTAGACGAGCCTGTCGAAGAGCAATTGGTAGCGACAAGCGAATGATCGACGATGAAGAGGAAAGGGCGAAATATATTATGCATTATCGTGTGATGGCTTCGAAAATGTGGGGTTCAAGATTGTACCCAGGTTCTGCGGGATCTGTCGCATATTGGACATTACCGAGGCTAGAAACGCAAAGACGCCAGCGGTAATTGCTGGCTGATATCAGCTCGGCGGTGATGTCGTATTTTAGCTCGTCGGGCGAACCGGCTGAACATCAATCGTCTACCCGGACACCATAGGAGTGGTTTGTGCTATCGTACGACGCGACAGCAGGCGCAGGCACACAACCTCCCCGGATGGATCTTGATCTTTGATCAGGTTGTTTTGTCCTGCAACATATCCCTATATTCCTCCCACCACTTTCCAAGTTATGTTTCCAAAATAGTAATACCCAAGATGCACCATTAGTTGCGCCGTCATGTAGGTGAATCGTCATTTCGTGTTGAAATCGCCCTTGCAGTAAAGCTCTTATGGGATCCAGACAAGTTCAATGATGCCATCGACTTGTGACATGGGCCGTTCGTTCTTGTCCACCCACCGCCAGTCGTTCGCCTTGCGCACATAGACCTGTCGCACCGTGTTATCAGGAGCCACAGTCGCCTCTTGCAGATCCCAACTAATCTTACGACCGGTCTTCAGGAGACTTGGTCGCTGTGGATCGAATACGTAATCCAGATTCCATCCCTTATCCTGGGGTGCAGCGGCAAACGTGCGTTCCATTTGTTGAAGGTTGAAGTCGACACCCAAAGGGTAATGTACTACGCTAAAACCTGTCGAGATGATGAAGTCATCTGCCGTTTGGAATCGTTGTAGGGTGCAGTCTTCGCCGCAGATGTGTGCAATCTTGGTGTATTCCCAAGGCATGGCGCTGTGCCAGCCGCCACCCTTAAAGTGGTGAAGGGAGACTGGTGAAAGACCGGCCTCATAGAAACCTGATGGGTCGCCGTAGAGATCCAGTTGGTACAGACCGTGCAGAACCGACAGACGAACGTCGGAATTTTCGTAAATGCACTTGCGTAGAAGAATATCGCCTTGAGGACCCCAGCCGGAGTTAGACTCCTTGATTTTCTCATCGGTTTTACATGTCTCGTAATTCCGCGTAATATCTTCAGCTAGTGGAACTGACAGGAACACGCCCGCACCACCGAAGGCTTGTGAGCCGTGACGATCCACATTGTTGATGTCTTCCGACAGCACACCAATGTAAAGCTGCTGGGTAGCGTCGTAATCTTCGAATTTCTGGACGAGCTTGTGTACGCTGGGGAAAAAGGTATCGTCATCGCAAGAGACCAGCCATTTCTTATGTTGTCGATCGGGGTGGTTGTATAGAGTGGGGATCAGTGTCAAATAGCGGACAGCCATCTCCATGGTCGAGTCGGAGTGATACACATCTACATCGATGCCAGCATTCCGCAGCACTGTTCTCGCGTGTGTGATCTGTTCTTCGGTTGCGTCCAAGAGCAGAAGAATGAGTTTACCACCGTTGGAATGACCCTTCCCGTCGGTCAACCAGTAAATCCACTCATTGACAGGGCTGGTCTTCTCGCCACTGAATCGCTTAAACGTGGTTGAAACGCCAAACATGAAGTCGGACAGATTCCCCGTCGCAGGGTATGGGGATTCCGGAACGTAGACATTGAGCGGCTCGACGCACTTCTCACTTCCGAAGTTGGGGTTTTGTAGGTCGATGGCCTTGAGGACGTTGCCTGGTAGGAACTCCTGGTCTAGCTTTGTGATAGACTTTCGTTGGATTGGTTTGCGGTTAATCTTCACATAACGCTTAAAGTATTGGAAGCCATCCATCAACTCATATTTGCCCTTGAGCTGAGCCATATAGTTCGCATCGACGGAGCAATCCATTACATGATCCGAGACAGGTGGGATATCCAGATCCCCCGCTTGCGTGGAATCACGGAGCGGTTGTTGAGGGATGTGGCTTTCCTTGTTATGTGTTGCCGTGGCCTTTATAATCTTCGTGCCCACATTCTCTATCCGATCTGATTTCCAAGTCACCCCTAGAAGTATGAGGAGCACAACCGCGAAGAGCACACATCTCGCGAACGGATTCCGCATAGTGAATAATCGCTGGTGTGGTGATGGGCGGTTCGCTCCCATGATTCTTGGGGGAAAGGCTTGCCAAGAGGAAGCAATAGACTTCTCGACTGCAGCCAGCTTGACCCAGTTACCCGGTACACAGGCTCTGCTTTTCGTGTCGTTACTCGGTTCCCAATCAACACCAATCGAGACTGATTCGAGGACTCTACTCGAGTACAGGCATGTGACGTGGCTCGTTGGACAAAAACGAGGACTCAGGTACGGGAATGATTCGTCGTCGTCGTCGTTGTCGTCTTCATCAAGTGGCAGAACTACGTTCGCGCTCCTGAGTCCTTGCAAAAGGCGGGTAACGAACGAACACCTCGATGACAAAGAGGTAAATGTGGAAATCCTGGCGAACAAAGAACAGAAACAGTGTGCCCCAACCTGACTTAGCCGACGGTGTCAGGTACTGTAGATGGAAGAAGAGGGTTGGTGAATAGAACAGAACAAGAAGACAAAAGGGGGAGTGGTGCAATTCAAGGAAATTCAGCCAGAGAAAACCCAGGAGGAATTTCTCTCATTAGTGGCAGGGGACAGCGGATCCTCTCTCAGCAGATTGGCGGGAAGGTGTCAAGTACTGGAATTAGGGACGAATCCGACAGGTACTGCACGGTACTATATCGCCAATAAAAGCCGACGAGATACTTACTGTAGACCTAGCGGCTTGGATCAGTGACTCTGATGGCTGGGAAGGTCACAATTCTGGGCAAGCAGCTTGGACTCTTGGAGCAGTGGGGTGGGACTATTTGCCGGTTCTGATAGGGGTTTGAATAAATTTGTTGCAGGGGGGGTTGTATTAGCCCGTCCGATAGTGGGTGGACGGCGGGTGTGCAGACGACTCGCCAACCATGTTCGCTGCCGTCCAGGGAGGGTACCTATTCCAATGGACATGGAATGGTGACGCTAGTGGACCAGGTAGGTACCTGCTGTGCACTGCTGTTGCATACACTAGTACCTACATCCAGCCCAGTTAGACTAAGGTACTATAGGTACCTAGTACTAAGTATCCACCGGGAAAAGGGGCCACAGTGTCTCTTTTTCGGTGCCTATTAACTTACCTGCATAGGTAGGTAGGTAGGTAGGTAGGTATATAATATGTACTTACCATATCTATCACCTTGGGTACCTTGGTGCTTCGACGTTCTATCTAGTGGTAGTAGTATCCGGACAAGACCAGATCACGGTACCTAAGACAAGACTCAAGATCCAAATAGAGATGCTCGAGGGGGGCGACTCGCTTCAAGACGGGATCCTGTCTAACGTCGATCTACACCACTTCTCGGATAACTACGTCAAATTAGACCGAAAGACATTTGGTTAGTCAACAATGACAGTAGTGTACTGAATCACGCCTATACACCATCCCTACAGAGTACACTACATGTGCAGGGCTATGCAGGGAGAAAGTCTCGTTGTTTTCGTGAGTAAACGGTGGCGGGATAGCGCTAAGCTGCGAGTGCGGGTGGGCTGCATCGACACGAGTTATCGTATATTTTGGAGCAACACAGATACAGTAGAAAACTAGAACCAGTCAGACCCTTCATAGAGCGTATGGTCAACTTGAATTCAGCCAGAGAGACCATGTTGGTGCTTACAGTGGAAACATAGGATCAAGTACTTGTGACTGTTAGCAATATGCCAAGCCATCAGCCCAGCGCTTGGCTTTCTCGAACGCGGCAAAATGGCATGAGAACTTTAACTTAGTCTCAATCTTAATCTTCCTACACTATTCTTGCCCTCAGGTAGACGCTGAAACCACAGCACGTGCTAACAAGTTTGACGGTTGTCTCAAAAGATACTGTATACCATATAAATTTGAGGTCATGTACTTACATAATAAAGCGATTCTGCTTCATAGATAGGAATTACCCCGGTATACCGTAATATATTTACTAGAAAGGTTATGGGATCAGATCGGGCGACTTTTTCTTTTTTCTTTTCCTTACCGGGGCAACATCCAGCAAGATAGGAGATACAGGCGATAGGTCGAAATCAAAACGCATCAATATTCGGATCTGTTACCTATCTATCCGTCGTACGCTGCTTCGTTTTCTTCCCTCCTCCCCCCGCGAGTTTGGTTTCACTTGGACTTGGCTGCGCTCCAATTTGTTAGCCATATCACGTAATGCCTCGCCGACATATGATGCACGAGTAATGGTCAGTCCAACATTGAATAACAGCCCTTTTCATCTTGCCCAATGTTATTGAATTGTACCTAGTCAGTGGTGGGAAGGGTTACGCGTTCACTTGGATGCCCCAGTCGTACTTCCTTTACACCGTATGAGATCGACCAGAGGGTCCACAAGCGTCTATTACCTCCTGTACACATACGTATACTAGTAGGTAGTGCTTAGACGTCCGTAGGAAGCCACTTTATAGTGAGTGGCGTCCACGAATTCGGTTTTCCGGGGGTGCACGGCATCATGTGCACTGTGTGCTTTGGGAAGACAAACCGATATACCTCCGACTGCACAGTAGTGTATTAGGTAGGTCTTTGTGCGTGTATGACATAACTACAGTTGGCGGGTTGGTTGGATGCTCTCATTATCGAAGCTGATAAAAACAGACATAGCAAGAGAAGCGAGTCTCTCAAATTTCTAGCTACGTAGACTCGTCCGGGTCGGGATGGCGCCATCGCCTTGTACCTACACTACTATACCTATTTTTCATTAAGCACTCTCAGTCCTACATATGTAGCGGCGCTCAGGCTCTAAAATTCGTAAATCCTTACGAGTGTCAGATGCAGGGACTGGCCATGATGACGTTAACTGTATCCAATCCTTTTTTTGCAAACAACCGCCGAATTTCCGAGACGGGGTCACTTATTAAGAATCATGCAATCGAACTGCAGTCTCCATAACGATCTGATCATGATGCTATGCAAATGCGACATGGGACCAGGACTATACGAATGCTATTCGCAATCACAACTGAGATTACCACCTCCCATTGGTTACATCTTCTGGACCAGTCTACAGTACATACCCAGATACTGTTCCCCGCGAGCAGAAGACTCGCGGGCTACGTGGCTCTTTCAACGTGCAAGCAGACACTGCAAAAGCCAAATGTGCTGGAGGCATCTTCAAGATTCGCTATCGCCAGCCTATAGGTGCTGGTTCCTCATTTTAGCAGCTGTAGGTAGACGAAAACAAGATGGACGGAAAAAAGCAATCAGCCAATCTTGACTGGAGCGAGACTTGTCTTCCACTATCTGATTTCTACAGCAGCGCTATGCTGTGCTCATGCCACTTACCAGCACTTACTTAGGTGGGTAGGCATGCTGTAGATAGGTAATTATCTTGCCCGGCCCACTCCTGTACTGGGTAGAGCTATTCAAATCATTGTATACTCAGTTTCTTGCAGTAAGTCTGTTGATCTTGAACTCGCCTGGGTATGGAGTCTTGCGGTACTACCGAGTCCCAAGGGTAATGTATCCATCTAACGCACTTTTCAGTGGCTTGGCAAGATGCACCTCATCTGCGGTAGCTCCCCCCGTCTAACCCAATCCACGACGCCCAATGATGATTAAAATAAGACGGCTGAAATTACCAGGATGTTGGCGTGATAGGTTCTACACCAACGACGCAGTAAACCAGGGAAAATCCAAAAAATGAGCGGCTCTCCCGTCCCAGATCTCCGTGCATAGCAGTTCTCGATGATATAATCACCAAGTCGTTCCGGGTTGATGCACCGTGGGCATCGGGATGCTATTTAGCTGCGACGCGATATACCGTATGCCGTGCACGAACAACTAATTGACTTGTGGATCCAGCCCGGAATCAAAGGGCTTCGCACCCAGACTCGCTGCATGCATGCATGCAGTGTAGCCGCAGGTATAGCCGTCGAGTTGTGCCTTGCAATCGCCAATTCTCATGCCTGTTGTCGGACGCAGACGATATTTCGGCTATATCCGGAGATAGCGTGACATCAACAACCGACGCATTTCCCCCAATAAGGAAGCGGAGTGCATTGGACGGGGACTGGACTTTTTGGAAGAGAATTGGGTTGAAGCTGAGCTAAGGTGAGCCGAGCCTTCGGCTCATGGCATATGGTAGTATAAGTAACATACGGTGTAATGATGGACCATGGCAGTTTACGAGTACTTACCACACACACGTAAGTGCTAGAGGCTCAGAGATCTGCATTCGACTTACTATAGTCTTTCGCGACTGTCTCGCCTCCGCGAGGTCGATCAACGGCGGGACGGCCCCGATTCTCTCCTTTCGTCATCGGCCTACTGTGTCTACTGAATAGAATGGCACCGCCGACGCACAGTAGTCCCGGAAGATGGCATCCGTTTTCGAAGCGAATTATCACACGCAGTGCTCCTTTCTTCTCACCCCAACATATGATAGCGGCTGTCGTGGGCGGGTATGTACCTACGGTACGTGGAGCACACGTGTCCGACGCACTTCCTTCCCGTCTGGGCAGGTCAGCCGGGTCACAAATGGGTTGACGATCAACGACACTGGTGTTTTGGATTTGAAACATCCGCACACACATAATGGAGCACCGGCATTGCTGTCAACGGCCGGCCACAGTGGACTTGGCGCCAGTTACACTTGGGGTTCTGAACTTGGACATACACAGCAAAAGATCCACGCTCCCTTACATGGTAGACTGTACATACCTTAGCAGGAGCCTTAGTATACCAATCGTAGGGATAATGCCGCGCCGACATGCCCAATAGGGAACCCCCCAATCTACAGTAACAGAGTAGTCACGGCCATTCCGCAGCGAGGAGGTCCAACGGAGGCTGCAATTAGAAAAATAAGGGTCGTTGTTCGTCGCAAACGGTCAGCACCTGCTTTAGTATACTCCTATTTCGGCCATTCCACCCCACTGATCAGCAGTGGCTATAATCCGCCAGATAACAACACACCCTTGAGGTCTGTGTCGACTATATTGTGATTTTTTAAGCAATTTGCACGAGCATACCTGAATAGGCAAGCCATCCGAAGAAGATCGCTGACGATCGAAAATTTTGTGAGCCTTCACATGTTTGCTTGTCGAGGGGGGATAGCCGCTTCATTCTTCCGGCGTGGTGCCCGTGCTCCGAGATCCTGCTGTCGTAACCCGGTGCGTCGTGCACCTGCAGAGCTCCTCTTGGCCACCACCCATACCCCTCCAGCCTCTACCTAGGTTAGGATGTTCTACAGTATCATTATGGCACCATATGTAACGAGGTTTCAGAGACCTACAGTCTTCGCAGGGCATTGGTTCAGTCCCTCGAAACGACACAGCTGAAAATTATCATTTACAAGTCCTAGAAATGGAGACTCGACTAGGGGCGTAATTCGTATAGCACGCCAAAGGACTCGCTCGACAGACCTAACATAAATTAGATTTTCAAATATCGCGCAAGGTCACTGTTGAGTAGAGAACGGCTTACACCCTCAGTTCGATACTAATATATATTCGATACAATACGAATTACCACCTAATCCTAGCGTTTATTGTTAGTTATTCCTTCCATGTTGGTTTGTTGTTCACTCGAGCTGATGTTGGACTAGTGTGGATGACCAACTGCATATGACATACCCCCCGGTTCACAGCCGCATGTGTGTGTGCGGCATGCTTGTAGCACAGTAATGAGTGACTAAATTATCTCGCCTGTATATTTATAGGCGGAACGCACGTAAGACACACTCGCCGCGACACTGGTAATCTTACTCATGTCCCCTCACATTGCCATGGTAGATTCGAGGTGACTGCCGGTAGAGGCTTCGCACGCAAACGCCAGAACGTCTTTGCCAGCTCAGCCTTGATTTTGGTAATTCTGTGTACATTAGATTCAGCCCTGAGTATCAATATCAGCCAACGTTCTCTTCCAAAAACAATCTCACGCAATCATCTGCTCATCTGCTCCTCTTTCATGATGATGACGAGTCACGGCCACGAATGCCGGCACGATTACGAAAGTAATGCCGGGGCTCTGGGAAGAATGCAAGTCTTGCGGGATCTCCGGGAATAACTCGATGCTCGCGAGTGCCGGGTTCTACAGCACCTTGCCGGTGCTACCAGGTTTTGTTGTACAGTTCCCTTGTTTGCGTATCTCATTCCAGCAAAGGGAGGAGGGTGTGCATTCCAGTGGTCGCGCGAGATATACACAGCTCGACGCGGTTCACCACCGTTTGGCCGTCAATACACGTGGTTTTGTTTTGGTTTGACCTTTTTCCCTGAGAAACCGCTGCCCCAATCACATCTTGAGGAGGAGTGAACTCCTTTTTAGCCATTGGAACCTCAGAGACGTGATTTCAGGTCTGACGCGTCTGATACCTCCTCTAACAGTGATTTCATCTTCTCGATCCACCTATGTGCATTGCTCTCATCGATGAAGTTGCCATCGAAGCTAACTCCCGCAGTTATGATACCATCCACGCTCCAGGTGGCGACGAGGAACTCATGATCGCGTATCCTCACCCCTGAATGCAAGCTCTCGGCGTTGGCGATTACGCCGTCTCCAGGGTCTGCGTCCAAGTCGAACCTGGCAGTAGACCAATCCACCTTACCAACACTGCTTACTCCGCAAGTGGATTTGTTCAAACCCCAGGCTGGGGCTTCGTATTCACCTTGTGGCGAGGGGACGTTGTCTTTCAAGTGAGCGGGCAGGATCTCGCGCAGCCTCTCGATGCCGTCGATGTAATTCGACGCAACGAGTCGACCGGCGCCGTTGATCCCCATGTAAGCCATTGTGTCGGCGGCGTTCCGCAGCCGATCTCGTTTCTGGTATCCGGCAAGCTGTCTGCTGGCTTGGCGGACGAGCAGCCGGAACCTGCCCTCCAGGTCCAGGTGCGATGGTAGAAAAGGCAAGATGATGCCTTTGCAGAACGCCAGCATGACGCTGTCGAGGCCCTTGGCGCCAAAGAACGCACGAGGGTTGAGGGGGAAGCTGCCTATGAAGGGGCGGCGTGCCTCGTCTGGCTCGTTTGGGTGCTTCGTCTCGTGAAGCGCCATCATGGCCATGGCGACCAGTACGAAGCCACCTGCTCCGATGCTGGCTTTAGTCTCCTTACATAGGCGGTACAGACGCTGGCTTGCGGCCGGAGACAGCTGAAGCCTGACGAAGAAAGTGTTCAGGGGCGGGGTTTGAGAGTAGTCCAAAACGTTCGAATATTTTGGAGTAAAAGGCTTCGCTTTGGATAACGGTGTAGCCCTATGAAGCGGATTGAGAAATGCCGCAGGCATAGGCTTTTTCACATGCCGTAGGACGACCGTAATGGCCCAGAACCACCTCGTCCGGGCCCTTGTTGAGGCCACTGGAGTGTATAGATCTTCCTGAGCCGGGGGAAGACTTGCGCGTATTGAGTCTGGTAAAATGGCTATTTCGATCCCCTGGCGAATCTGTTTCGTTGACATATTGACAATGCGTATAAAATCTTCCATCCAGTTCATACAAGACAGCCCGTCTACGATCTGATGGGCCATCACGAATATGAAGTGTATCCTCCGCCGTGCATTGCCCTCCGCCTCTATCGGCAACACAAACACTCGAGCCAGAGCTTCGCTAGGCTTGATGATGCGGGCTACATTCTGCGTGTGGGTGTAGAAATCAATCACGTCTGACACGCCGTCGACTGCAGAGTCCAAGAATCGCAAAGCCGAGTCCGCGTTTCGTATAGCAGCATCTACCGTAGCAGGAATTCCCACCGAGAACCAGGGCTCGACCTCGAGCGTCCGTAGCTCGGCTTTGGCTCCGAGCAGACAATGCCGGAGACGCAACAGGGCGAACGCAAGCAAGATATGGTGCTGGAGCTCCTTGTCTGACAGTCGGGTTGACACGCCTGCGGTCAGGAGGGCGTTGACGTCGGCCCTGCCGCCGAGGTATCGACCGTCGGAGTCGAATCTAAGCTCAACCAAGCCGCATGGCCTGGAGAATTCATTTTCATCCCCGACCCAGGCATGATACCCCTTTCCGTATCGATTAAGCCAGTGCGACCGACCCGATTTGTCCATAACTCTCGGGAAAGGTGCCTAGATGTAAAACGGCCTCTCGGTCGGCGCAAGTAATACAATAAGAATATTTCGCCTAAGAGCAGAATCCCATGTCATTGAATATCAAGTTTAAAGAACAAGATTTAGATTCATTCATTCTCGGGTGTTGAAACCCGAGCGTAAATAATTGCGAGCCAAACCGCCCGGTTGGATATATAACCTCTATCGCTAACATGGAGTAGAAAGCTAGTCACCCTACTTCACTTACCCGGCTTCGGGCCTAGGGTAGGAAGGTCAGCAATTGACTTCCTGGGTCCATGGCATGGTCGAGATGCTATACCTATCAGCGATCCAGAAAGATGGGCCAGACAGGGATAGAAGCGTGTTGGTTGGGGTGGAACGTCCCGCCCTAGTATTAATGCCCTGCTATAATATCGCCATCTATGATCAGTTCACCGACGGTACATAGTAATCGGTGACGACCGTGAAATACAGCAACCATATTTGCTGCGTTTAGAAATATCTCACCTGGCAAGCCGGATTTGGCACCCGTTGGCTGATGTGAGACAGTTCCTTTATCGTTATTAACAGAATCGACGCTGCTATACGAATACGAACCTGCGATGATGTGTCAATAGGCTATCTCTTAGGAAGGGCATCTAGAATAAGTTCTAAGTAACCCGAGTTATATTCGATACACACGTCAGCGATTCGAGGGTCAGATGCGAGGTAATACTTCGAAGTGGCGCCTATCTTACGGATAATAGGTCCTGGCTTCCTGGTTCATACAAATATAAACAACGACTGGGTGCGCTTTGGTTGAAAGGGGTGTTCAACCCTTTTCACAGCCAGGCCCGGTGGCTAATGAACTGGGATGAAATACATTCAATAAACTTCTCCGGGTGACCTCTATTCCAGTTTTAACATTGCATATGCATGGTTCCGATAACGTTGACAACGAGAGGCCAAATACTTCTAAACATCCAAGTCCCATGGTACATGATATATGAAAAAGGGGAGCCTAACAGCCCTTAATCTGAGCTTGACTGGATGTTCTTAGATGGCCCACTGACTCTATGATGTATAGTTGTCCGCGAATCAATCTGGCGTCGATACTGACTATTGCATTATATGGGATTACCAGAAATGACTATTCGTTATGGTTCCTTCCAGCAGAGCTTCTGTTTAGAGCGTCTTGGGGAGGGGATATTAAGCAGTCAAAGAATGTGACGGAAGCGTGACGTATATTAGGCTGTTGGAATCGGAACATCTAGACATGTATCCCCTTCTCTCTGTGCAATAATCAAGTTGGGATCCTTGTGTGATGAGCATTGGATAAACAAAACTACTATCTGTGCAATAAGGCAATATGAATATCTTAGACTATTGATCTGGAGTCCTACTCTGATTTGATCCAAGGCGCGTTCAAATGGTAGCGAGGTTCCTGTATCGTAACGCTTTGAATTTGGCATATATAATTGGTCAAGTATGTATTATTGCTGACTATGTTTATTCACATTATTTGGATGCATGCGCCGCAACTTTGCGGGCCCCAAGAACGGCTTTTCCAACGACCGAGTCGTTTGGCTTCCCGAGCTCGTCGGTAATCCATTGTCCAATATCCGCCACGGCATCAAGGTCGATGCCCGTATTCATACCTAAGCTCTCCATAAAGTAGACCATGTTTTCCGTTGACACATTACCAGTAGCTCCAGGGCTATAAGGGCAGCCACCCAGCCCACCCACCGAGCTGTCAAACGTCCTGATTCCCCGTTCCAGCGAGACAGCAGTGTTGACTAGGGCTTGTCCGTACGTATCATGGAAGTGCATCGCGATATCCTCGTTCCGGATCCCCGCGGCGGTCATGCACCGCAATAACTCCTGGGTTCGTGGTGCCGTGCCCATTCCAGTCGTGTCGCCAAGAGAGATCTCATCGGCCCCCATCTCGAGCAGCGAGGTGGCGATCTCGGCCACATTGTGCGGGTCGACGTCGTAGCCCTCGAAGGGACATCCTAGCACCACGGAAATATATGCCCGAGCTCGGATTCCGCTCTGCTTAGCACCTTGGATAACGTCTCTGAATTTCTCCAGGGATGTTGCGATGTCGCAGTTGAGGTTTCTCTTCGAGAAGCTCTCGGTCGCAGCGGCAAACACGGCTAGCTCCACCATAGGTTTCCCATTCCCGCCCTTGAAGGCGTCGGTCTGTGTGAGGTACGCGCCCTGGTGTTTCTGCAGGATAGCGGTCGCATCCTCGACGCCCCTGGCATTCGGAGCGAGGAAGGAGTACGTAATGGGTGATGGCGAGGGTATGTTTCTCGTAAGGATGTGCTCCATGATGTGGCTAGAGTTATCCATCTGCGATGAGAGGTTAGAAAACCGGCCGGCTGCGCGTGTTGACGTCGCATCGAGCGGAAACACCGACCTGCGGCACCCATTTCGGAGACACAAACGACCCGGCTTCGATGACCGAGACGCCGGTCTTCGCCAATCTTTCGATCAGTTCGATTTTGGTCGCCACGGGTATGGCCTTCTTCTCGTTCTGCAAGCCATCCCTGGGCCCGACTTCGACTATCCGCACATGGTTGTCTGGCTGGGGTTGGCCCCGGATATCTGAGGCTGTCGCAAAGCGTCGCAGGGAAGAAGCAGGGCATACTCGGGGCGCTCGCAGACATGTCAGGAGAATCGAAGGACGCAGCGACGCCATCTTGGACTCATCTCGTTCGTTCGAGTTGCTGAAAGGGGGCGAGGAGGAGTCTGGATGGGAAGCCTTCAATGCCCTAGTCCTGGATCAGTGGAAGGACATGGGGCCGTTGGCTTGGATGAGTTGAACTGCAAATGGGCGGGCATTCGCGGCTCAAGCTCTCCACCGTCCCGAGCTTAGTACAGTGGCTAGTCGCCTTATGAAGTCACTCTCACAGCTACCTACATGTAGGTACCTATGCACCTATTGTAGAGGTCTAGGTACGTTCCAGTCACGTGTAGCTAATTAAATGGGTCTTATCTCCAGACTACCTAAAGCGGAACTAATTGCACTCGTGAGAAAAAGCACTTGACTCTATCGTGGTCGGCTTATAAGCTGTTATTTTGACCAGCTAATTCTTTGCGTACAAAATAATAGCAGATATTCTATACTACGTTACGGTAGTTAATTGAAAATCATCTTTTCTTGAACATCTTTTTGCTCGTGCTTCCTATAGTTGAGTAAAAATACACATACCTGCCAGTAATTCCTCGGCTTTGGCCAAAAAAGTACATATATGTAGTAATCACGTCGGAAAAGTAACTGGTCCACTCTATTCTGCCCAAAATCCGACGGCCTGACCGTCCTGTAACAGGGCTACCTGTAATCCTCCTAAAAAAAAAAAACCCTGGCGCGCTACGGTATGGTCGATTACATTATGACGACTTGAAAGAAATACATAATATGTAATCTGTTGTATCGCCGTCGGCGGGCGAATCACGGAGAAGACGGACCAGTTGGAGATCGAAGGATGGGCCGGCTTATCGAGGGAGTCAACCGTGATGTCTGGGAGCAAACCAAATGTCAGAGACGCTGTCAATAAGCCGATGACAACATCGTCGAGGCGTCACCTCATGACGGTGTCCGGGGCATCGGATTACCAACAATGAAAACGTTAGAGGACATGGTCATTAGCAGTCTCGTTAGTAGCAGCGCCTGATGACGAGCCAGTAGCATTTATGCTAGGGACACAGTTGTCGACACTTTGCAATAGGCTTGTTACCATAGTAGCCACTGAGTGCCTCACAAGCGGTTAAATAGTCAATCCAAAAAGAGTCCCGACCAGTTCAAGGTCAGCCTCTATATACCAACTACACTGCAGAAGTCACAATGCCTTGACGTCGAAATACACCAAAACGTTTTAGTTAATAAGAATGTTCTAACAACTATATAAGAAATAGTTTACACTTATTAACTTTTAACATTGTGCATGTAACTATTGTCTTTTATAATTGTGTGCATCCAGCCTGGATTACAACCAGCCAAGATAGTTTAAGCCCCTTGAACACCTGAACTGCGTTAAACAAGAATGAGACGTTCCAAAAGCCAAAGTTTCTTTGGTTACTCCTGCTAGTATCTCAATGAGAGTGCGGTGCAAGGCGTGTATGTTTTGATTGTCGAGGTTGATCGACCCCTGCCTGTCCTCACTACGCAAATATATGTCAAGTATGCCATTTAGGGGCTCGCTTCTCAATAAAGGCTTTTCTACCTTCTTTCGCATCCTCGGTACTGGTGTGAACACCCATCATTACGGCCGCCCAGTCTGCAGCCATAGCATAACTATCAATAACATCCCCGCGGCCTCCCTGTATCGCAGTCTGGGTCCAGTACGCCCATTTGCCCATGGCTTGAGCTTGAGCCGGGAAATGGTTGGCAAGCTTGTTGACAATCTCCGACACCCTATTCTCGAGTGCGGCCTCATCGGGAACAGTCTCCACTGCACCAGCGGGCAGCTCGTCAGCACGCACGGGTTCTGCCAGTGCAAACATTCTGTAAGTAAACGCATTCCCCAGTTTCCTCGACAACGCGGTCGAAGGGGACGTGCAGGGCAGCCCGATAGACATCCCGGGGAGCTGAAACTGAGCCGAAGCAATGGCAACTGGCAGGTCCGTCGTTAGAGCGAGCTGTGCGCCGGCCGCGGAAGCCAGGCCGTGAATAACACCAACAACCGGGATCGGGGAACGGCGAATAAGGGACATAACTTGTCTACACAGGAGAAATGTCGTCTGGACCTCTCTGGGGCCCTGTTGATCCAATTCCTTGAGATCATGCCCGGAGCTAAATACCGGCCCTTCGCTGCGCAAGACGAGCACCTTTGGTAAGTTACCGCGACGTTTCTGCCACTCCTCAGAATTAAGCAACCAGCTATAATCCTTGCGGCCGCGCAGGACTGTGCCTTGGGTCACACCATCCTCCAAAGCGCTCGGACTGAATTCTGGAAGAAATAAGGCTTCGAGCTCGCCGTGCGGCGTGTTGTACTCGACTAGCTGCTGGTGGAGGTATTTTAGCACTGGAACCGAGAGTGCATTTCTCCTAGGCGCATTGTTAAGTCTGAGGTAGGCCGCTCTGGCCGGCAGCTTGGGGAAGGGCATAATGTATTAGGTCATATTAGGTTTCTTAACCAACGAATAATGCGAGTAGATAGATTGGTGGTGAGGACCTGAGGATAGGTGATACAGGTTCGATTTCTAGCACAGCAATCTCAACGAAAACGGGGAACTGCAGGCATATACATATAGTTCTTATCAAAACCTACGAATAGTACCATATTCACGTCGTTCGTAGGTACCTGCAAAGTCGCCAAGGGAGGCGCGGGGAGACGAAGTGCGACGGGAGCATGATGATATCTGGACCTCTTGCAAGCAGACACTGCTTGTGTGTAGGTGGCTTTGCGACAGGGGTGTTTAGGGAATCCAACCCCGCCTAGACCCGCTAAGCACGGCATCAACTACGTACCTACCTACTCTACAGTAGGTAGGAGAGGTAGAATCAACCCACCGAAGAAGGAATGATTGCCAGGCGCTAGCATGTTAACCTCAGCTGTGGCTGGTTACCTTATCATCCGGGCTTGCTTCGGCAGTGGCCCCTACGGCCTACCCGCCTGCCACCTGCAACGTCAACACCTCCGTAGCTAGTGGCTGGAGCTTGGTTCTTGGCTTGCTGCTTGCCTCAACCTCAACAGCCTACACCACACCTAGGTCTACCTACCTAGCTTTGATCGGGAGCCCTCAAACGTCCCCTGCTACTCCTTACCTCCGTCCTCCGACTGGGCCTCGACCTTATCCATCGCCAGCGACCGACGCCATGGATCCGAGAGAGTCTTCGTCGTACTCCGTTGTGCCGAGGATTCGCTACAACACCGTTAGTGGTGTGAACGGGCCCCTGGTGATTCTCGACAACGTGAAATTCCCCCGATACAATGAGATTGTGACTCTAACACTTCCCGATGGAACTGAGCGGTCCGGCCAGGTCCTCGAGGCCCGAGGTAAGCCATCACCGCTGCTCTCCCAGAGCTCTCGATGCCAGTGCTGACCGGCGACCCTCACGTCTACAGGCAGCCGTGCCATTGTCCAGGTCTTCGAAGGCACACCCGGTATCGATGTCAAGAAGACGAAGGTCGAGTTCAGTGGCGAGAGTCTGAAGCTCGGCGTGTCAGAAGATATGTTGGGCCGTATCTTCGATGGATCAGGCAGAGCTATCGACAAGGGACCCAAGGTCTTAGCTGAGGAATACCTCGATATCAACGGCAGTCCCATCAACCCCTATTCCAGAGTATGTCCCCGAACCCCGGAGGCCGTCCTGCGCAACACGAGCTAAGTAATGCCATAGGTGTACCCCGAAGAAATGATCTCAACTGGTATCTCAACCATCGACACCATGAACTCCATCGCCCGTGGACAGAAGATTCCCATCTTTTCTGCCGCCGGTTTGCCGCACAACGAAATCGCCGCTCAGATTTGTCGACAGGCTGGTTTGGTCAAACAAAAAGGGGCGACGAACAAGGGTGTGCACGATGACCACGAGGAGAACTTCTCCATTGTCTTCGCTGCTATGGGTGTCAACTTGGAAACAGCACGGTTCTTCACACGTGATTTCGAAGAGAATGGCAGTTTGGAGCGTGTCACTCTCTTCCTCAACCTTGCGAACGATCCCACGTATGTCGTTGCTCTCCTCTCACTGATGTAGCCACATACTAAAAGTCATCCCCAGCATTGAACGTATCATTACTCCTCGTTTGGCTCTTACCACTGCCGAATACTACGCCTACCAGCTCGAGAAGCACGTTCTAGTCATCCTTACTGATCTCTCTGCCTACTGCGACGCCCTTCGAGAAGTCTCGGCCGCCCGAGAGGAAGTACCCGGTCGACGTGGTTACCCCGGTTACATGTACACGGATTTGTCCACCATCTACGAACGAGCCGGTCGTGTCGAGGGACGAAATGGTTCCATTACCCAGATTCCTATCCTGACCATGCCGAACGATGATATTACACATCCCATCCCTGATTTGACTGGTTACATTACCGAGGGCCAGATCTTCGTCGACCGCCAGCTGGATAACCGTGGCATTTACCCACCCATTAATGTCCTGCCCTCGCTCTCGCGTCTGATGAAGTCGGCCATTGGTGAGGGCATGACGCGGGCGGATCACGGTGATGTATCCAACCAGCTCTACGCTAAATATGCCATCGGTCGTGACGCCGCGGCCATGAAGGCAGTCGTTGGCGAGGAGGCGCTGTCAGCCGAGGACAAGCTGTCCCTGGAATTTTTAGAAAAGTTCGAGCGACAGTTTGTCACGCAGGGTGCATATGAGACACGTTCTATCTTTGATTCTTTGGACATTGCGTGGAGTTTGCTACGCATCTATCCCAAGGAACTGCTCAACCGTATCCCTGCCAAAGTTATCCAGGAATATTACCATCGCTCGACAGAGCGTAACAAGGGGAAGGGGAAGGACAAGAACGATAAGGGCGTTCGAGACACTGACGGGGAGCCCGAGGAAGAGAACCTGGTTGAGGTATAATGGTGAATGGAGATGGACGATTACTGGCCGAGTATGTACAGGTAGAAGCGACCGCGTCGTACATTATGGGAGTGCGGGACATTTTAATTTTTCGAGCACGATCCAAGGCTTTGACTACTTCGCAATATGTGCTTGAGCGCATTTTCATTGTGAGAGGGCGTGAGACTTTGACCTCAGGACCGAAGATATTTAGACTCGGAGAAGACTGTGAAGCAGTTCGGGCATCCTAGCCTATTGTCACTGGTATGTATCATGCCAGACTAGACAAGACACTGCCTGGAAGTGTTCCTGTCTCCTACTTTATTAGTCCTGTGGGATTCCCATAGAAAACAGTCTATCGTGCTAACTACCTTAGAGTGAACGCTTATGCTGTAGGTGTATTCTAATCCTAGGTTAGTTGGTTTAAGTCCTCATGTGGGCAACTTCGCTGAGAACGCTTGGGACATTTTTTCTTGCTTCCCATTCAATCGGTAATGGTTTCGGTGTAATACACCGCGCGAAGTCCGGGGCTGACAACCTGGTTGGGAGGCAATTATTGGCGGATGTAGAAGAGAGCCAAACATGTAACGGTCACAAAGTAACGGTGGAGGTCCTCCGGTTACACCTTACCTACCTTAGGTACTTAGTATGTAGGTAACAGTTCAGACATTCGCTCTGAGATTTGTTTCCCATTATTCAAGTTTCACAGACTGTCACCTGAGCTTAAACATTTTCCTCAGAATTCATTTTCTCGGGTACCACAAGGTGCATCAGCTGAGCCGCGGCGATGATGTGATGGTTCGCTTGGGGAGCGACGCAGTGTATACTCGAACGAGTTGCTCGAAACAGGTAGTTTGGTTCTCATAGTACACTCTAATTTTTGCGTCCGCCAGATAAACGTCTACATAGTACTCTACTATTGTCTACCCAGTCTAGTCTTCATTAGGCGGGAGACAACAAGATGCCTCTATCCGCTCGAATCGGACTGTCCGCAGACGTTTCGAGCTAGTATAGTTTCAGGCGTGAGGTAATAGCTTGAAGGACTCGATATTCCTTGAGGCGCTGGATCTGTCCGGTACGAGACATTATAGCAACATGACGTGGCGCGGAGGGGGAAAAGGAAAAGGTACGTCCTCCGTCGTCCTGCTGGTGCCGCGATCCTGCAACGTCATAACGCCAATAGAGATTAGTTTCCCCCACCAGGTCGACCGATCTTTCTGCTTGGCTACAAGTGCAATTGTTGGTCGATCAGATGCTACACGTGTTTAAGACACTGGGATATCTAAACAAGCCAAATTAGGCACCCTACGCCTCAGCACAGGGGCATGGTCGGATCTAGATCTTCCTCAGCTCTACTGCACAATGTAAGTAGACGGCCCGATGACGAAGTACTGTAATCTGCGGATCGTGCGCTACGTACTAGTCTCGCTGGATGGTGTTTACGAACCCGACGCCATGGATCAAGGACTCGTGCGATGCGGAGTTTGGATGCTACTATACAGTACTCGTACCCTCCACTCTCCGTGGCCGGGTGACCTGGACGACTGAGGGTCCGGCCTGCATCCAACGAAGAATGACGACCTTCTAGATTCGGGACAGTTGCAATATTAATCCATCCACGCTATGCAGGTAAACCTGGTTTGTCACGGCTCATGGACCACAACAGACACCACCTCGGAAGTCCCTTTCCCTTTCCCTCACGTCCCTCGCTTCCCTCACCCCATTACCCCGACTTCTGCCCCCGACTCACACCCCAACTTTTCCCACGCCATGCCAAGAAAGCGGAGTAGCTATCCTAGCTACACTAGGTAGTATACCTACAGTAAGGTGAACGAACGTGTGAATGCAACGTGCTGCAGGCTGTATGTAGCCCGCCCGTACCGATGCAACGCTAAAAAGTAAGATTAATAAATTCCCCAGACTGTCGTTCTGCTTGTTGATCCGACCCGCCATTGTCGGTCCTGTCATCAAGCTTTCCCTAGCATACTCCCGCAAGTCTGCCTTCCTTTGACCAGGTCGGCATACCGCATAGAGAGACCGGGATCCGATGGCTCTGTGCATATAAAGGGCCTTTCTTCCCCAGAGCCACCCCCGCTCGTCTTGCCTGATATCCCGTCCCTCCCTTGTCTACTACCAAAGCCGCTCGCTTACTCTCGGCGGCCTGTCGTTGTTAGAGCATCAGAATGCGTCTGAACACCAGCCTGGCCGCATTGGGAGCCCTGTCGCTCCCAATTGCCTCGGCCGATTACCCTACGAACGGCCCCGACGAGAATGGCTTGTACTGGATCCACAGCGAGGGCCTTTCCGCTGCCTTCATCGCGTACGGCGCCTCCATCTCTCGGCTGCTCATCCACGATCAATACGGGATCCAGAGAGACATAGTGGCTGGGTTCGACAACGCCAGCTACTATGAGATTGATGCGCAACACCCGCACTTCGGCGGAGTGCCTGGCCGCTATGCGAACCGCATCCAGAACAGCACTTTCGAAATTGACGGTGTGGCTTATCACGTCGATCCGAACGAGAATCCCACCGAGGCAGCACCCAACGGTGCCGACACCCTGCACGGTGGTCACGATGGTTGGGATTACCGAAACTTCACTGTTGTCTCTTACACGGACGACAGCATTACATTTTCCATCGTCGATCCCGATGGAAAGGAGGGCTTCCCGGGCGAGGTTGTCTCCTACATCACCTACACCGTGAGAGATTATACGTGGGATTTCAAGATGGTCGCTCTCGCCACTACAAAAAAGACCCCCATCATGCTCAGTAGTCACACCTACTGGAACTTGGACGGGTTTGCCAACAACGAGACCAATACCGCCTTGAACCACACCTTATACATGCCCTATAGCGGGCAGCGCGTGGGCGTCGACAACATCTTGATCCCGACCGGGGACATCCTTGCAAACAAGAAGGGGTCTGTCAATGATTTCTGGAGTGCTCCCAAGCAGATTGGCGCCTCCTTGAACGACCCAGAGGCCAAGAACAACTGCGGCTTAGGCTGCATAGGCTATGGTAGGTTGGCGGAATTCTTTGTAACCATTTTTACTCTATTAATACGTGTGACAGATAACTGCTGGCTCGTTAACCGCGAGGAGCCGTACAATTGGCGCGACGAGGGCAACTTCGTAGCACGCCTCCAGTCCGCATGGTCCGGCATTCAAGTCGATGTCTACACCGACCAGGACGCATTCCAGGTATACTCGTGCAACGGCCAGAACGGCTCAGTAGCGCTTAAGCAAACCCAAGGCCTCCACGACAACCCGGACTTCCCTCGCACCATCGCCCGATACGGCTGCCTCGTGATGGAAGTTGAGGACTGGATCGACGCCATCAACCACCCCGAATGGGGACGTGCAGACAAGCAAATCTTCGGGCCCGGCGGTGACCCCTACGTCCTCCAGGCCAGCTATGTCTTTTCCATCAACACCACTGCGACGTCTTAGTGTGGCAATCGCAATGGGGAAAGTGGTATGCCGACGAGTGCCCCGACAACAGGTGTAGCTTCTGCGATTTATTCGCTTGACCTCTCCTGTATGGCTATCATGATCGTAATATCGCTAATAGGCCTTTGTTAATGGCTTGACATAATAATTAATATTACTATGGCACAATGCCATTTTGTAAATGAATGTGATTATGTCGGTCTGCCTAATGTCATGCCTTGAACCTTGAAAACAATGAGCCAATTATATGGTAGGCAGTACAAAAGTATTTCACTGTTTGTCGTGGCTTAACAATGCTTAGTCTTGAACAATAGTGTCTATTGTTGTTGCTGGGAGCTTATTTCCAAGTTAAGATATACTGGGCGACATATCACAACTTCTTTTGTTGTTCAATCTAGGGACGTCCGTATTGTTGGAAAAGAAAGTTTTAGTTCTTCCCTTCGTATCGAGTAGCACGTTTGTTGTCATTTGCTTATATATGTGCAAAGACATGCAAATTCATATGGTTTTGAACATCACCATAATTCTTTATTAAGCAATCTAAAGCAAGAGCATCTAGAGCAGCATTTGAAAAATCACAACCCTCCAAATCCGATACCAACGACATGACATCTCCCCGCAATGATACCCCTGAGACGCCGTCTCTCCACAACGCTGCTCCTCTAGATGCATCAACGAAGGGGCTCCTATACGAACTTGACGACCTGACAGTGCCGTTCGAGGAGCTTGCGCACGCCGCTCAACAATGCTATGACGAACGTCTAGACAGCGACGTGAAAAATATGGCACGTGACAAAAACCGAAGAAAGGAAATAGCTGACACAGAATCCCGGCTGGAATATATCCAAGAACATGCCGCCCATCTAAAGCAGCGACGAGGAGCTATCATCTCACGAATCCCAGCTCACCTACTAATACGCGCCCGCGGTTCCGCCGATTTGGCCGAAGCTGAACTCGATGCGGTGTTGCTGGAGATCGAGGAGCAGAAGCTGGCTGGCGTCCTCATCATGAATGACCACATATACGACGAAATCATAGGTACGGAAGTCGACATCAAGAGTATTCGAGATCCCAACACACGCACCGAACTTACGGCAGCACTCGATAAGTTCCGGGGCGCCCTCTCTGAGTTCCGGGCCGCTTTCAGCCACCACAGCGCAGGAATACGCAAGGCTATCAACCAGGAGCTTATGGATTTGGAGGCTCGCCGTTCGGGACACGGTAGGTCACCAGAATTACCGCAGTCTCCGGAGCTACTTCATGATGACGACGACGATGATGATGATGATGATGAGATTGATGACAGTCCCAGCAGCAGTGCCGACACGACCGCAGTCGCAAGCTCCCTCATCTCCGATCTGAGACTCGGCTCTCCCGCGGCTCCCGTCAAAGAAGAAGTCGACGACGACGAGATCCGGCTCGACGTGAGAAGTGAGGACGACGGCATGTTCCGCTTCGAACGCGACCATCCGCCTAGCCTGTCGCGCCTCGCAAACTGGCTGGGCCTCGACGATGCCGTCGACGTCGCGCTGCTTCTAAACACACAGCCCGTCCAGCACGCCTTCCGAGCATATCGCACAACCGCCGGACAGTCCCGCGCCGGGAATCCGGAGCGATTGAGGTTGGTCCTCCCCTTGTTCACGTACCCGCGCGAGACGCTGCGGCTATGGCAGGCCCATGTGAACGGAAAGGGAGAACGGGAAGAAAACCGCCCCGACATCTCCGCCGCCTTGTTCGCTAACCGCGTCGTCAGGTTCCTCGAGCGCTCGTCTGAGGTGGTTGCGTGGGAGCGGGTCTCGGGGGATATTGCCAACCTAGGAGATTACGAGCTTGCTCGTCGCCGCTGGGCCGTCGTGCTGCAGATTCTCTGGTTTATGGACAAGGCGTTTGGAAACGTGAATTAATGGAGATAATTATCACGTGGCCTAAAGTCGTAGACGCTATTGTATTATGTCGGAAGCCAGTAGTGAAGAGCCATGCTGAACTTTCTTAATACACAAAGTCGATATGGCATTGCTCTTGGAGATGGGCCATTTGCTCGACGGCGACCAAAATACTACGTAACTACTCAATATATAATGACTTGATACTATTACTTTATTAAGGGGACACGGTGAATAATTTTGACTCTAATTATATCAACTCATAGCGTGCATAAGATCAACGCACCAAACTGATCTAGTAGGTAATATTTTTGTGTTTTAATCTGTACTTATACTGAATTGAGTTGTGTGGTAGCTTTCGCGGGTTCTCAACGAACAACCGCCATCAACATGCCATCGTAGCCCTTCTCCCCCACGAACTGCATGACCACGCTGTCGACACGGCCATCCCTGCCCGCGTTCTCGACGACCTGGCGAGCACCGTGCGTCCTCTCGTCCTGCATCGCGGGGTCGACCAGGCTGCCCCCGCGGACGATGTTGTCCACGTAGATGACGGCGCCGGGCTCGCAGAGGGCGATGACGCGGTCCATGTAGTTCCAGTTGTTCTGCTTGTCGGCGTCGATGTAGACGAAGCCCAGCCTCGGCGCGGCCCCGGCCTCGATCTCGCCCGCGAGCTGGGGCAGCACGTCGAGCGCGGGGCCGAGGCGGACCGTGACGCGGTCGGCCACGGCCGCGTTCTCCAGGTTCTCCTGCGCCACGGCCGCGTGGTGCTCGTTGATCTCGAGCGACGTCACCCGCAGCCCCGGGTTCACCGTCGCGAGCCAGATCGACGTGTACCCGCCCAGCGTGCCGAACTCCAGCGCGTGCTTCACGTTCCTCGCCTTGCACTGCAGGGCGTACATCTTGGCCACGGTCGGCGCGGTCGCTATGTCCGGCAGCCCCTTATCGCGCGAGTTTCGCAGCGCGTCCAGAAGGACCTGGTAGTTACTGGCGGTGGCTGGGTGGACATGCTCCTGTGTATAGGCATCCACGGCCGACCATGTCTGATCTTTGTGTTAGCAGGCGTTCGGCATGGTATGTGCTGGGTAGAAAACCACGAAATTGCATAAGGGATGGCGAGGAGAAGGGGAGCAGACCTTGTTTTGGACGTGGAACTTCCCAGTGAACGCTAGACCCTGTGTCGACATGTTGATCTTGATCTTGAGAGTTGGTATCTGAGTGTGAGAATTCGCAGTCTTCTGTATGCTCGAGTCCCAGGAGCAGACGGAGCTCGTGGACGGTAAACTCTTTTATAGGCATTATAGAGAGCTGTTTCTGGATCCTCCGACGTTACACTTGTGAATGTGCGTTTTGCAGTTTGTGACGCGTCTAGTGAACCGTATTGCATTAGCTTCACCGCTTGGTCACACTACTGCCATGATCCAAACTCACAATTTATAAGGTTCAGTTGAAAATGGCTCCCGCTTTGCCTTCTTAAGCGCCACTGCTCGATCTAAAGACCGACCGAGTATCACGTCGCCGAGCGTCACGAAGTGGTTCGCCACGTTATCTCCGAGGCCTCGGCCATGTCCGAGCCCGGGAAGCATTGGTGCACCGGTTTCACGGAGATGATTACGACATGTGTATCCAGATGTGACTCATGTATGGCCAGCGAAGGATAGGGCCGCTGATGAATAATGTCTGATCTCGCTACGATAACGCCGGTTGAGTCACTCCCGAAATTGGTCGATGGTCAAAGCAACACAATTGCGGGACGAACTACAGTAGCATGGCGCTTCCCTCCCGATTCTTACGCCCGAGCAAGTCCGAGCTCTAGGCATCCACGTTATAATCTGATCTTATGATTAGATTGATTAGATAGGATTCATACCTTGTTGATGGGTTGTTACATTCCGCTCTCGACGTATTATAGAGCCAGCAGACCCAGTCTACCTCACAGTGTGTTGGTTCATAAAGCTCATCGAGAGTCGACGATGACGCGTCCCTTCATCTATCCCCTTACCCAGAGTATTGAGCCGTATTCCGTAGCTGACGCTGTGATAGAACCGTAGATGCTCGTTTATCCGTCTTCTTTCAAGCTGAGGATGTTCTTTGCTTGTCTGCTTATCACTCTCCTCCTTTTCTCGCGATAAGACATGAAACACAAACCTATGAGCGCTACCAACAGCAGAGCTCTGACTCCTACGGCGCCGACGATCACGCCCCCTGCCACACTGTTGACGCTAGCTGAACTCCAGACTGAAGTGCTAGTATCAGAGGTATAACATTCCCCCATACCGTCCACAGCTTGGGAAACTGTCTTGTTAAGGCAGCGAGTATCCGTGAGTTCGGTCCCGAACCCTGGGCTAGTTCACTTGTGAAAGGTGTACAAGCTTCAAGGGCCAGATCCTATAGGCGGCAGCCAAGATTTGTGTCAGGAGCTAGGTAATAGTCTTGTCTTGCACAGTTAAGTTCCGTACCTTATTTGACCGACAGAAGTCAAGTATTCCCACCAGATTGGCGGATTTCGCCACGCAATTTCCGCTTGTTGTCAACTCGTTTGCATGCGTCGCGAGCTCGTTCGCCTGAGAAGCCAGAGCATTTCCAGCGCCGGCGAGTTGCCAGGCTAGTATCGAGAAGGCGCCAAAGATGGCAGCGCCAGTTAAGCCGATGACTTGAAGCAGAACGTTGTAGAACACATTCGGTGTGTTCGCTTCCGCCTGGCTTTGAAGCTCCACGAGCGTTTGCAGCTGATTGAGAATCTGCACCTACAACTGCAACTGCAGACTTGAAGAAGGCGTTTTCTTATCCTCTATCTCGCTATTCGGCTCTGCTGTAGTGATATTCAGGGCACCTGCTCCCATCGCGACGCTTTCTCGCTTCTCGGAGAGTCTCGTCGCGTTCATCACCATCAGCTGACCAAGTCACACCTAAGCGCTTTTCCGACAGCCGACCTCCAAGTTTTGGGCGAACAAAGGAATTGGGTTAGGTGTCTAAAGCACTCATCACTAAGCCACCCCCATAGGGATTTGTCCTGGACAGCGGCTGAGTAAGTCTTTCGCCCCATGCGCAAGTTTGACGATCGAAGGCTGAGCATCTTGCCCTACTCCGAACAGTGGATATACCGATTCTCATTTTCAAATTGGGCTTTCTAAATATAGCTCAGCGTTGGTAGTTGAAGCGCCTCGACTGGTTGATAGGAGGCCTGAATAGGTTTCCGTACCATTCCAGTATGACATTTTAATTGAGGCCCTTGGATTTCCTTCGTTTTCTAGGTTCCTGAGCTTCTGCAGCTATCCACGGAGGCGTAGTGGTGAACATGCTGTAGAGGTGAGACATTTCGAGATCGTTTTTTGCCACCTACTCCGGGTAAGGAAATCATATGATTCTGTCTACATTGCGATGGTATAACGGTATCAAGGAAATAAGTAGATTTGTAGTAAGTTGAGGGAAGGCGTATTAGAAGCCCGCCTACTGTCATTACATAGCCCGAAAGGTGTCAGTGATTCCATTGCCTGGGGGTATTTTATGTTGTTTCTATCTATGTTCCTAGGCTCTGAAGTATGTCTTGTGTTACGGATAAGAGTGACCTGAGAGTCCTTAAGTAGAAACCCTAATGTCTCTAGTTCTTCCAAGTCCTTCTCTTGCATAATAATCCATGGGGTAGACACCGCTCTCGGACCAGTCCTGCCTCTCATTCAAAGCCACGAGCGCTTCATAGGGCGTCAGTAGCGGTCGTGGAAACGCGTAGCCCCAGTCAATGCTTAGTCTCGGACAGGCTACCTGTACCCAGCATTCCACGTCGGTCATCATGGCGAGCTTTCCCGGGAATATCTCACTAAGAAGCAGGTTTACCCATGGAATGCCCATCGACTTCAGTTTATCCTCAATTAGTGTCATGGTGTGCGGATTGCCCTGGCGGCCAAGTGATCCGAGGATCAACCCCCACCTTTTCGCACCTTTCGCTGTATGAATAGCGTCCTTTCGCAGGCTCTTCATTTCCTCGTGGCCATATGTCTCGCGAGTTAACTTTCTAGAGTACGGGTCATATCTATACGCCGATATTTCTGGGTTGTGAATCATGATGCTTTCAAGGTGGAACCGACCGTCTCCTAAGTAGAGGATGAGATCGACGTTTTCCGTGTCCGGTAGACGTGGTGAGGTGCATCCCAGAATTTCACCCTTTGATAGCGGCGCAATTTGTGGGATCAATACCTTGAAGCCAGCCTTTTCGAGCACAGAGCGAGCGCCGTGGATGGTCGCATTGAACTGTATCGTGCCCACTATCGCGATGGTCTTTGGCGGGGCAAAGTTGCGTTCCATGGTGGCCAGGAGATGTGCCGTATCAATGCTGATGTCGACGAAAACATAAAGCACCTTGATCTTGGTGACATCGACAGGTATCAGGCAGCTGTGTGCATAGTGAACCAAAAGATCACAACCCAGTGCTCGCGCTGTATAGTCGTCAATGCAACATGCTCCGTAAGTGACATCTCCCATGATGAGAGTCTCAATACCAGGACAGAATTGGGTAAGAATGTCCGATATTGTGGTGGCAAACAAGAGAAGGCCCTCAGGCATCTGCAGGGCGACTCTCTTGGCGCCAGATGAACGTATTCTATGAATAGTCTTGGGGATCTCGAACGAATAGTTTGCCGGCAGCAACGTGATCGCCTCCTTCAGCTCGGGATCGTTCAGAATCTCAGGAGGTACCTGGTTTAGTAACCTGGGCGGCCGCCTAGCTTGTGAAACTGGCGCTTTGTTAGTTGTCAGACATCCAGGATAAAAGGAAGTTAATAAAAAATAAAAAAATAATAATAATAGGTGCAACGTCCGCCCATACCTTGAATCGCGCCGCCATCTCCGTCTGCTTGTTCCGCTCCCGCATTTCTTGCTGCTGTCCGTCGGCCAACAAATCTCTTCCTGGGCTGTCTAACAGCGGGTTCAGGCGGGGGCGGGGCATGTGCCTCTTCGATATCTGCGGCAATGCCCAGATCAGCTTGCGCGCGATCTTCCTCCATGATGTTGCGGCTGCGTAGTAAAAACCCGGACCGGCAATGTTTGCTATATGAAGCTAAAAAGGCATTCGCCGTGAAATATGCGGAGAAACATGAACATGAACATCAATGCTGTTCCTTGTTCCATACGCTTTTGGGTGGATAGGAACCTAAAATCTGTAGACCCCGTAGCGGCGATATCTTTGTTAGTTAAATGTTCAGGATCCGAATATTCATATAAACGAGGATGAACCTTTCATGGAAGGGCTCGAGACAACCAACCGGGCCATTCATTGTTCTTCCCAAAACTACATCATCTATTGTTGGAGATTATGAATAACAACATTGAAAAAGATACACCTTCAGGCGTAATCCGATATCCCCACACCAATTCATATAATACAATTCGGATACGGGATTTTAAAGCAATAGGGAGACGAAGGAAAAACATCCAGGAAAAGAACTAACTAGAGTGAATCACTAGAGTTAATCTAGGCCGCCAACAATCAGGTAGTGAATTCCCCTATCAAAACGGCAGTGGTCCTGACAAAACCGTCAAAGAGTTCAAAGGCTTATTAACGAACCCATTGTCTGGAGCGATACAATGCCTATCATATATAATTTTGTGCAGAATGGCGATCGTTCACTGTCCTATTCACATACAAGGCAAAGCTTTGATACGGCATATCTAAGTTGTTTGTAGATATAAGTGCCCTTATTCCGTTCCCTGGCGCCGTATCTTTTACACAACAGGGCTGGCCTCTACTCTCACTTCGTTCAACACAATGTGCACTTGCAATGCCTTCACCTACATTTCGTGCCGATACGGTCATGCTAAGTTTGAACCGGTAAGCGTCTGTCTTACTGCCCGCCTTGGCCTGAGGGCTAAGTGTCAAGAGCGCATAGTAAACGGGAATCCAGACATAGTGCGCGCATGGCCAGTTATTAGCGGGATCTGCGATGTTTGTTTCCCCGTAAAAGCCAAAGCAGAGGAGGAAGAGAGGAGAAGAGAAGAGAAGATAAAAAAGGAGGAAGAGGAAAGGATCAAGAAAGAACAGAAGCAAAGGGAAGATGAAGCGGATAAGTCTTCTTTTCCTACTTTCATTCACCCCCCCTTAGAGATTTTCTCCTCCGCTTCAGGCTTCGAAGTGCCGGAGGCGACGACAGGTTATCCTAGCTAAGTCATGATGGTACTGGACCGAAAATAATATTGTATATTCTCTTGTCGTTGGCTTAGCTCTTACTTGATAAACGTGTATAGGGGTGTCAGTAGGATACGTATGTATGACAATCGAACTATAGTCCAATATCACTTGATTTTTCACACCCAATACATGGATGCGAATGGCGGCTTCCAATGGGGCACTATATAACCCAAATTTACAAGCTGCTTCTAAGAGCACTAGTAAATTAACTGGTCATCGTAAGCTCGTACACCCTCTAGGTACGACTTAACTTGACTCCAGTCTTTGCACACTGCATAACATCATTAGGACGAAGTGTTGTATTGAGATGACCTTTGGGAAACAGCTTACCATGTTTCGAGTCCCAGCCGTCTGATCCACCATTATGATCAGGGAACGTGGTCTCCAAACCTTCCAGCGCCATGTCGGCACTACACATTATTGCCTGCCGCATGTAGTCAAAACAGTGAATCATGTGCCAATGGTGGTCATCGGGAATTTCATGGCCGGATGACAATCCTGAATATGTCTGCACAATAGCGAACTGGGTACTAGATCAGCGCCAGCTCAAGAGTCCACTATAAGAGGGAGGGACACATACGAGACAGTGCAGTTGGTGGGTTGCTGATGTCGTGAAGACTGTTTTGTCGGGCCACATTATAGGTGTCGGCAGGTCATGATATTTATTTGTGTCATTCACCCAGACGAAACCCATCCCAACTGAAGTTCATCAGTAAGCGCAACATGTTAGCCTAAGGCTTCTTGTAACCGAACTCACTGGGCATAAGCCTGTTCCACTTATCCAGGACCTTCTCGGTAAAGAAGTCAGCGGTATTATTTGGCGCATATGACTCGTCTCGTACGAATGTGGTGATCTTGGATGAAACTGGCGCGTGTTAGCTTCAAATTCTTAAGAGCTTGCGCTGATCGTCTCCTCACACTTCGGGCCGACACCTGTGAAATCTTGCCCAAATTGCCAAATGTTTGGGTCTTGCAAAACAGCCGGAGTCCTCCACTGATCTCGAACGAGTAATGCAAGGATGATGAGTAATAATGAAGCGTCGATTATCCATCTTGCTGATTTGAATGTCCCCAAAAATCTATCTCGCCCTGTCCGTCGTGTTGGGCTATTGAGTTCCACGTCATGCCACTTCTTCGCGTCACTCATCAATGACTCAACCTCGGTGCTGGAACTCGAATCAGACTGATCCTCCATATATTTGATCTTCTGCGAGTCCATGGTGTTTTACGTAGGCAGTGCCAGCTGCCAACGGGGAGAAGGAAAGGATAGAACTACAAAAAAGAAAAAACAAAACAAAACAAGTATTTGATAAAAATAGCGACCCGTGAAGATGGAGAAATGAATGAGAAAGCAGAATAATTTAAGAAGCTGCGCACATTGTACCTTATCACTCCCGCAACATTCATCCCGTATCTACTGGCCCAGCTTGCCTGGATCTTGTACAGCCATGTTCGTGGCCACTAAAGTGGTGTGGTAAAACCGTAGATGTTTCGACGTGGCGGAGAATCCTGGCCTTAAAGCGGGTTTCCTCCAGTCCTTAGCGTGGTCATTCCCTGCTCAGACATACTCGAGACGTGACGATTGACTATGCGGCGCTTAAGTACTTAGATGCATTCTAAGTCATTACAATTGAGCTAAATGTCAAAACCAGCGATCATGTGCGCAAAATTACATGTTAAACGCTATATCCCGTAGCGACGGCGTGCATTGCATTCATTATCTATTTGTTTCCCCACAAGCAGCCCACGATGACGGTGCCATAAGTCCACCTACATATAGAGCCGGCCTCCTTTTTTTGGTTTAGGTAGGTGGTCATAGCAACCAAATAGCGGCACGCGGCAACCTGGCCCAAGCATTTACGCGCTTCACCTCAAGACATTATTTACTTTCGCCCTTTGGTCTCTTTTTCCATCTACTATTACCATTTACAACCACCAACTCTCGTCGATTTTAATGTGTTACCTGAGGAGCTTTGGTCACTGATGCCATATCGAGATACGAGTTCCTCCACCATTTATCTCTCTAGAATCCCGCTCAAGTTGAATGTCTTTCGCCGGTCCTCCTTCTGGTAAGGAAGGGCTCGCATTCACACATCTCGCATCTTGCCTCCCCTACAGTCCTCCGATTCCCGTTTTCCGAAAGGAATGTCTTCGGACCCCTCGGCCAGTCTTTTCAATCCGCGCGACACGTCGCTACTCGAGGTCAAGGCGACCTAATGTGTATGCCGCGTGGGGATCGTCGTGTGAGATGAGCTAGCTGGTTCTGGCTGCAGATTGGCTATAGGGAACGGTGTTTCGGAACTTAACCCTAACTGCTCTTGTGGTTTCAGTCTTGCGCTTATAGTCGTCTAGATCCACCTTATATACTGCTCGTTGTGCTTGCGACCCCGTCCCTGCTGAAAAGTAGAGTCGGATGAGCTGCCATCTGACGGTGGAAGGGTGGTGTTGGACACTCCAGTCGCCGGGTGCGCGTGAGGGCCTTTGCTATGAGTCGATTTGGGAAGAACCCCTGGCCTGGGGTCGCTCGTCAGCACTGTGTCGCTGGAACTCGTACTCCGGTCACTATGGATCGTACTGGCGATGCTTGCCTCGCTTGTCTGTCGGGAGATGGGTTGGAACCAGCTTACTGCTACTGACTGGAGATGATGCTGCCTTCTGGTGCCGCGTAGCGCTCCCGAGAGTACATGGGAAGGGCGCAATATTGGCCACATACAGTCAGAGTTCTGGGCATTTCACTACTGCACGCCGTTAATCTTCTCGCCGGAATCACCTTGAACATCACTCCTCGGTTACATCAGGTGAGCGAGGATTACCACGGCTTCAAAAGAAATTCTCAGTCTTGGACATTTTGTCACACGCCTTGTTGCTAGCCCTGGGCACCCAGACCTCTCTTGTCGCGTCTAGTTGACGTAGCTGTCGGCGTAAAACCCGGCCCCCCCTCACAAGCGGTCACCAACCCATCCAACCCATCAGGCAAGCTTGCCAGCTCCCAGAACTGCATTTCGGCAACAGCCACCAATGCATCCTTTGAGAGATCTGGCCGGGCGCATTAACCTCCTCTTGTTGGCTTGTCCCACAATGACGGGGGACGCCAACTCGTCATCGATTACCCTGTGGTGATTGATGCTTCCTCACTCTTCCCAAGAGGACTGAGTCGAGACGATAATGCGGATTTTACGGATGTTTTTGGCCGTATGCAAATGCCTTCCCAGCTGCTCATGCGAGCTCGACGGAAGCGAAACAAAAACTAGTCTTTGTTGGCAGTGCGTTCTTCTGAAAGAGATTCACTTGAGCGGGCCTAGAGATATGACTCGTGTTGAAACTCGCCGATTTCATACCAACCTTCAAAGACGGTACACATTTAGTTTGAGGTCGGCAATGGCAAGGTATAACTTGAGCGATCTTCCAGGTGTAGCTCTCTGCATAGATTCATCCGCTGGGACCCATCTCGAGTTGGTGTCAAAGCTTAGTGCTTGTCCGGTCTTGATCCAATGTTGGTTCAGCAATACCGAACTAGTGAGCTCTAGTAGGAATTTTTTGTTTTTGAAAAAACTTGGGGACATTCCTTTTGGAGATAGTCCTAGGCTGTTCTGGTCCGATGGGTCTTAGGTTGTTCTAGCTTGTCGGACGAGAGCAGCCCCCTTTTCGAGGGATAAGTCTTTCTCACACGCCGTCTTAGGATTAAGTACTAATATTCTGACTAGTGCTCGGTTATTCATACGTCTCGGGGCATCCCTTTTCTGCCCATTCTTTGAACATCATTCTTTTGGCT
Source organism: Xylaria acuta (assembly GCA_022495125.1). NCBI lineage: Eukaryota > Fungi > Ascomycota > Sordariomycetes > Xylariales > Xylariaceae > Xylaria > Xylaria acuta. Next base: position 1,419 of record MU383208.1, on the reverse strand, counting down.
TTCGTCGGCATTTTCACCATTAATGGAATCTGTCAGTAGGCTATACTCCATGGAATATAGGGTTCGTACGACCCAAGGGGTCGTACGTCAAAAAGGGGTGGTAGGGGGTCCAATATCTGTTAATTAAACGGCTACACAGGTTTAGGTAGGTAGGGTCAATCGGCGGAGCCGATTGCCAGGCTATATACAGGTAGGTAGGTTAGGTAACCGCAGGTCCTAAACCTTCTAAGGGCTTCTAGGGCTACGCCCGAAGCACCCGGCTATTCGTACAAATATTGTTCTAATACTAGCTATTTTTACTTTTTGTACAAATAGCCGTATATACTTATTTAATATTAGCTAATTTTTTTGTAGCAGCGAATATCGGGCTACCGGAAAGAAGGTTTTTGTATGGGGGCTATACTTAGCAAACGGAAAGCTTTAAGCTAGGTATAGGTCGAAAAAGGTCTAGGTTTTCGTACGGGAGCTATACCTAGCAAACAAAAAGCTTTAGGCTAAGTATAGGTCGAAAAAGGTCTAGGTTTTTATATATAAAAAAATTTACGTACAAAGAGGAAAAAAAGAGCTTTAGCTAAGGGTCGGAAGTTTAAGCAGCCGAAAAAAGGTCGAAAATAAAGTAGTATTGCTTACTTTCATATAAAGGATTAATTCGTACAAAGGTTTAATAGGGCTTTATATAATTAATTAAATTATAAGCTATACTTCCGAAAAAAATATTTAAAATCGTAGCTTTTATACAGCTAAAGGAGTAAGTTATACAAAAAAAAAAAAAAAAAAATTTAAAAGCTTCGGTATATTAGTAGTACTAGCTTTATATAGCGAAGCCCTCGTTTAAAAAGTTCGTATAAAATTAAAACAATATTATATAGTTTTTTTTATATAACTACTAGGTTTTTTTATTATTAATCGTTTTTATAACTTTTAGCTTCGAAAATTCGGTTTCGTACAAAGGTTTATCGGAACAAAAAGTTTAATAAGTATTTAGCTACTAGTAGCTAAATTAAAAAGTTTATCGCTTTCGTACGTAAAATAAAAGCTGTTATACAAAAAAAAAAAAGTATAAAGTACGCACTATTAATTAAACGGTCGTATAAAAGCCGAGCTAAAGTATAAATAAATAATTAATTTTTTTTTACTTTAGCTATACCGCTAAAAAACTCGAGTATAATATAAAATACGCGGTTTGTACGTCTAGGTTAAAATTTTATTATTTATTTTGCTAATCTACTATCGCTAGTCGACGAACTAATTAGTATTAGTAGGCTATACTCTATAAAATATAGGGTTCGTACGACCTAAGGGGTCGTACGTTAAAAAGGGGTAGTTGTTGGATTTGGGGCTATCGCCACTAGGAAAATGGAGCTTCTCACGTACCCCTGGTAGGGGGTGTCACACGTGACTAATCAGGATCATGGTGGA
>MU383207.1:0-85695 GCA_022495125.1 Xylaria acuta | reverse complement strand
ATTATAGTAAACTATTAAATCTTTTATAAAATTGTTTAAAGTTTTTATTAAACTTAAAAACTTTTTATTTTTTAAGCTATAATTAAAACTAAAGCTTAAATATTAGTTTATAACTAATATTAATAAGTTTTAAATGTTTTATTTTTTATAATTATAAAAATTAATTATTAAATCTATTTTAAGTTTTTTAAACCAAGTTTATAACATTTTATTAATTTATTAACAAGTTTTTACTATAATATACATTTTATATTTCGTTTTTTAACAATTATTATAATTTAATTTTTTTAGCTTAAGCTATTAATATTAGCTTATTATTTTATATATATATATATATAATATTTTAGTATAAATTAAAAATATTAATTTTATAAACAATATATTATTAATTTATTTTATTTTTTTAAAATATATTAAAAATAAGTTTAATATTTTAATAAAGCTTTTACTTTAAAAAAAAAATTTAAATCTTAGGTTATAAGCTATTTTTAAGCTATAAACAACGTTAAATAGTTTTATAATCTTAAGTTTTTAAATATAAATATTAACGTTATTAAACGTTTAAATAATAACTAGTCCGTTTTTTTATTATATATTATATTTTTTCTTCGTTATTTATATATTATTAAACTTATTTATTTTATTAAATATTTAAAACGTAGTTTTTAAGTTTAACATTAAAATAACTTTAATAAATTAATTTTTTTTATTTTAAGTTAAATGTTTATAATAATAAAAAACTACGTTAATATTTATTTCAATTATTTAAATAGTTATAGCTTAGTTTTTTTTTAATTTAATTTATTATATTTTAATGCTTTTATTAAATTTTAATTTAGCTTAAAAAATCCTTTAAAAACTTTTTAAAAATAAATAATAATATTTAAAAGTTAAATAAAAGTTTAAGCAGCTTTTATAAACTTTAACCTTTAATTTATTAATTTTTTTATTTTTTAAAATATGTTTTTTTTTAATAATTCTTATTATTTTTTATTATTATTATTTATGCCTTTATTACGTTTTTGTTTTATTTTAAAACATAGCTAATTTTTAATTATTATTTATATTAAATTTACTTTTTAAAACTTATTTTTTATATTTTTAAGCTTTGTTTATTAAATTAAGCTTTAAAAGTATTTTTATTTAACTTTATTATAAATTTATAAATTATTAATTTTAACTAATTGTTTTATATATTAATATATTATTATAAATAGCTTTTTTATAAATTATTTTAAATATAATAATTTATATTTTAAACCTTTTTTTTAATAAATTTAAAGTTAATAATTAAATAATTTATATTTTATAGTTTTATTATAAGCTAAGTTATAAAACTTGTTTTAAAAACTAGATTTAAAAGTTTTAAATCTTAAAAGACCTTTTTATAAATTATTAATAATTAATATATATATAACTATTTAATTATTACCTTTTTATATTTTTTATATATATAGTAATTAATAATATTATTATAATAACTACTTTATAAAATAATGTTTATAAACTTTTTATTAGCTAGTAAATTATAAAAACTTTATATTAATAATATAACTATTAAAAGTTAATAAGTTTAATTTATATATATATAAAAGCTTTAAGTTATAAAATTTAAATTTTATTTTTGCTTAAAATATAAAGTATATTTATTTATTAAAATAATATTGTTTATAAGCTGTTTAAATATATATAAACTATATTAAAAAAGTTTAATAAAATATAAAAAACAAGTTAACATTTAAAAAAGCTATGTTAATATAATAAAAATAGTTTTAAAGTATATATTTTTATATAAAATAACGTTATTTTAAGCTAAAAAAAGTTATAACTAAATTAAACAAAAATTATATTATTTATTATTAGCTTAAACATAGCTATAAAGTTATAATTAAATTATAAAATATAGCTAAATAATTATATTATATTTACGTAGTTATTTTATTAATTAAAAACTTTGTTTATAAAGTTTAGTTTTTAAACTAGTTACTTTAAATTTTTAATTTTTGCTTTAAATATAAAAAACTTTATAATAATTAGTTTAATTATTATAAAAAAATAATATATACGTTAACGTTAAAACAACAAATATTTTTTATAGTTAAAAGGGCTACTTTTTAATATTATACTTTTATTATATTAAAAAATAAATGTTTAAAACGTTAAAAATATAATATTTTTTACTTTTAAACTACTTTTAAGCTATAATTTAGCTATTTAAGCTTTTATTTTTATTGTTAACTTAATAAAAAAAGTAAAGGCATAAAAAATATATATATATATATAAAATATAAAAAAACCTATAAAAATAGCTTTTTATTTTGTTTAAAACATAATAACATTTTATAATAAGTTTTAGTTATTAATTATTAAATTATAACATATATAATAAGTTATAAATTATTTAAAACGTTTAAAGTTAAAATTATACTATTTAATAATAGCTAGTTAATTATTTAAAGTTAATAGTTAAAATAATTTTATAAAAATATATATAAATTATTAATTATAAAACGTTATATTATAACATAGTTTAAATAAACCTTTAATAAAAAATTTGCTTTATAATAACTAGTTTATAAAAGCTTATTTAAAAAACGAAGTAATATTATAAGCTAAATTATAAAAATTGCTTTAAAAATTAAATTTAAAGGTTTTAAGGCTTAAAAAACCTTTATATAAATTATTAACAACTAATATATATATAGCTGTTTAATTGTTATTTTTTTATAATTACTTTTTTGTTTTTTATATAATAATTAATAATATTGTTATAATAACCGCTTTAATTAGCTTATTATAAGTTTAAGCTTTAAAGTTTTTAAAAGCTTGTTTATTTTTTTTATATTTAATATTAAGCTTTTATTTATAGTGATTATATAACCTTTAAATATTTTTTTAGTTTTTTAACTTTATTATATAATATATTAATTATTATAATAAATTTAAATATAATTTATTAAGCTATGTTATTACATTAATAATATACTTTTAATAAATTAGTTTTAATTAACTTTATAAATATTTTTTTTAAATTATAAAGCTTGTTAGTTAAACGATTTTATTTTCGGTAATTATAATTAATAACTAAGCTTTTTTATGTTAAATATTAACTGTTTAAATGTCATAGACCTACACACCGGTTTATGTGGTCTATGTGTGGCTAGGTGTGTGGCTAGGTGTGCAGGTAAAGCTAGTGGCTATGGCTACAGCTTTATTCACTAGCACAATTGTATTCACTAAAGGCTGTAGTGAATACTTTTGCCTACATACAAATGTATATATATTTAGCTATGCCCACTTATATTTTAGACTTTTTTTTCTTTCTTTTTTTCTTTAAGTAAAATATTAGTTCTTAATACTAAGTAAATTAAATGTGTGTGTTTTTTATTTATGTTACACCCATTATATTAAAACAATTTTTATATAAAACCATTTTTAATAATATAAACTATTTAAATTTACGGCTTAGTTAAAAATATTTTTATAAGTTTAAAAACTTAACTTTTACTATAAACTTTTTTTAAAACGTATAGTTTTTTAGTTTAACTAAAACAATTTTTATATTTGTTAATTAGTTTATTTTTATTTAATAAAACGTTTACTTTAGCTTTAAAAGTAATATTTATATATATAAAACTTTTAATTATTAAATTTAAACAATTTTTATTTAATTATTTTTATTAATTATATATTATATTTTATTATATTATATAAATTTTTATACGCTATATAAATTTTAATATAAATAAATAATTTACTTAATAAAGCCATTTATTTTAATTTTTTAATTTTAACAAAGTTTATAGCTTTAACTATATATATAGTTATATAATTATATACTTTAAACTATTAAAGTATATAGCTATAACTTTTATAATATATATTTATATAAGTTTATTTAATATAGTTTTATTTTATTATAAAGGTATTTATCCTTTATATAAATTAATTATAAATATAATAACTTTATTATATTAACTATTATTAGCTTATATTAAAGGTATTTAATAAGCTTGCTTTTAATTATTTAACTTTATTTTAAAATAGTTACTTTAACCTTTTTTTTTAATTAAAAATAGTTATATATAATAAATATAAGCTTTTTATATATATTAAAGTTATTTTTAATAATTATATAATTATTTTTATTATTAAATATAATTATAAATATATATAAGCTTTAAATAATTGTTAATATGTTTAAAAGCCTTTTTTAATATAAAGTTAATAAAGTTTTTAAATAATAATTAGTTATTTAAAAACGGTTTATTATAAATAAAGCTTTTATAATATTTAATACTTATAATTAAATATATAATAATAGATTATAAACTTTTAAACTATTTTTAATAAGTTATAAAAGTATATTTTTTTATAAACAAAGTTTTTAAAATATTTAATACTTATAATTTATTATATAATAATATATATTATAAACCTTTAAACTATTTTTTAAAAACTATAAAAACGTTTTTTTATAAATAAAGTTTTTATAATATTTAATATTTATAATTAATTATATAATAATATATATAAACTTATAAACTATTTTTAATACGTTTATATTTAAAAGTTTTTAAAGGTTTATTTTATAAAATTACTTTTTTTTAAATTTAAGCTTAAAAACAACGTTATTTTTATTAAAAGCTTTTTAATTTATTATTTATAGCTTTGTTTATAAATTAATAATTATAACCGTTAAAATTATATATATTAGTTTTTTTAATTTTATTAATATTTTTAAAGTTATTAACTTAATAAAAAATAAAAATATTTAATTAATTAAAGCTTAATATTATTATAAAAGCGTTTATTTAACAACTTTATAAGTTATATATAACATATTTTATAATATAGCTTTTTAATATAGTTTAAAAATAATAGTTTAATATTTTAAATAGTTATAATAATAGTTTTAATAATAATTAAGCTTATAAGTCTTAAATAAACGTTATTTATTATATATATATAAGCTTATTTAAAATATTAAGCTTTTACTTTAGTTATTTTATATTTTTTTTATAAAGGTTAACTTAATTAAATATAAGCTTTTAAATATTAATTATAATAATAACTAAAGTATTACTTATAAGTTTAAACTTTATAAATAATAAAAAATATACTGTTATTTTTTTAAGTATTTATATATATATATATAACTATTTACTTTATTAAATAAAACTTTAAACAAAGTTTAACTAATGTTTATAAATACTTTTTAATGTTAATAAAAAAAAAAGGTTAAGTTTAAAAACAAAACCTTAGTTATAATAAAAAGGTAGTTATAATAATAGTTTTAATAAAAGTTAAGCTTATAAGTTTTAAATAAACGTTATTTATTATATATATATAAGCTTACTTAAAATGTTAAGCTTTTACCTTGGTTTTTTTATATTTTTTTTATAAAGGTTAGCTTAATTAAATATAAGCTTTTAAATGTTAATTATAATAAACATGTTTATAAAAATAATGTTATTATATATACTTTTAAATGTAATAGTTTAAATTAAATAAATCTTTTTTAAAAAAATTTAAGTTTATAATAAGCTTATATATATTTATTTTATTATTTTTATAATAAACTTTAATAAGCTTGTTTTTAAAAAAAATTTACTAAGGTTTTTAATACGTTATTTAATTAACGTATTAATTAAGGTTTTATAATTGTTTAAATTTTATTATTAAGCTTTTTAAAGTTATTATATTATTAATTAATTGTTTAAAAAGCTTTTAAATATATAAATTAATAATTAAAGTATAAGCTTTTATATAATATATAATATATAATATAATAATAAAAAACAGGTTTTTTAACTAATATAAAAAATTTTAACGTAGTTATAAAAAGTTTAACATTTATAAATAATATAACCTTTAAAATAATAAATATATTAAGTTTAATAAGCTTAAAAAATTAGTTTTTAAAATTAATATATTTTTATAAATTATAACTATAAACATTAATAATAAGCTTTTTTTACGTAAACCTTTATTTAAATGGTTAAATATAACTATAATAATATTTTAAATAAATATAAAAGTTAATAAAACTTTAAACTATTAAATTTAATAGTTATAAGTTTATATAAACTTATTAAATAATATATTTTATTATAATATAAAAATTATTATAATATATATACTTAAAAACCTTTATAATATATTTACTTTTAAAAGTTATTATTTAACTAAAAACTTTTAAAAATATTAAACCTTTATTATTTAACACATAACTATATAATAAAGTTAAAACTATTTTTGTTAATTTTATAGTTATTTTTTTTACTTTAAATATTAAAAATAAAAATAAATTTATTATATTTAAATATATTTTAATGTATATAGTTAAATAAAATAACAATAAAGTTAAAAAATATAGTTAGCTTTATTATATAATTATATTTTAAATAAAAAAATTTAATATTTTTTAAAGGTTTTTAATTAAGTTATAACTTTAACTTAATAATATAATAGTTAAACGTTTAGTTATTATTTTATACTTTATATAAAAAAACTATTAGTTTAAATTTAGCTTAAATTTTTTAATAAAGTTACGGATTGGTGGCCTATGTAGCTTAACCGGTGGCTACGCCCACACACTAGCCACTACACCTATAGCCCCACTAGGGCAGCCCCACCTCACACACATACTTAGGTGGATTTTGTACAGCTAGCTTTTGTTCCTTTTTTTTCTTTTCTCTTTATCTGTAGATTTTTTGTACAATATACCACATATTGTAGGAGCCTTGTCTTTAATTGTATAACTAGTGCAACAAATAAGTTTAAAGGCTAAGCTTTAACTATTAACTTTTATTTAATAAAATAACTAGTTTTAACTTAGTTGCTTTTTTTAAGCTAAAATTAAAACTAGCTTAACTTTGTTTATTAAGTTAATACTTAAAAAAAATAGCTTATATATTTATTATAAGCTATATTAATAAAAAATAATAATATATTTATTTTTATTGTTAAACTTTATATAAATAATTAACTAGTAAACTAAATATAAACTACTTTTAAACTTATTTATATATAACGTTTATATATAATAATACTTATAAAATAAAAAAACAACTTAACTTAAAATATATATAGTTTAATATTTAAAAGTTTTATAAATATAAAAATTAACTAAAAGTAAATTAAACAATATATAAAATTAATTAAGTTTAGTTTTTATATTAAAAAGTTATTAGTTTAAAAAATAAAGCAATAAAATATTATATAATAAAAAGCTAAAAACAACTATATTTATAGTAAAAAAAGTTAGTTAGTTAAACTTATAACATTTTATTAACGTTATACTTGTTAATAGTTATTTTTTTAAATAAAATTAAAACTATAATTAAAAAAATATATATATTATAAAAGTTACGCTAGTTTTTAATATAGTAAATATATTTATTATTAAGTTATAACTTTTAAAAGTAAATATATTATAAAGGTTTTAAAATATATATATATTATTAAAACTTTTTTATTATATTATAATAAACTATATTATATATAAAAAGCTTATAATATATATTTATATAAGTTTATATAATATAGTTTTATTTTTTATATAAATTAAATATAAATATAATAATTTTATTATATTAATTATTATTAGCTTATATTAAAAATATTTAGCTAGCTTTTTTTTAACTATTTAACTTTACTTTAAAACATTTAATTTATATAAAGATTATTTAGTTATTTTTTTAATAACTATTTTTATATTATAACTTTTTTAACTTATATTTTAATAAATTTATCTTTAATTTTATTAATTATATTAGTTAATTACTTTTTTTTAATGGTTATAAAAAGTTATAATGTAAAATAATCATTAAAAAATATTTATATAAATAATATAGTTAAAGTATATATAGTTAAATATATATAGCTTAAGCTTACTTATTAAAATAACTGTTTAACGGTTAATTAAAAAGCTTTAAACTATAAAAACAATAAAAACATAGCTTTTTAACATATTATAGCTTAATTAATATAATGAAATCTAAAAAAAATCTTTAACGAAAACCATTTTAATTAATTTAAATTAATGTTATATGTTATAGTTAATTCGTTAAGTTAACATATATAAACCGTTTCCCTCTACATAAATAATACATAAATGTGGCTGCTTAGTCACCTAACTGAAGACAGGCTGAGCCGAGCCTAAGCAAAAGCGGCGATCGCGCTAAGCCTAATTCAATTGCGGCAGAGAAAGTCGTAAGACCTAGAACCTATCGGCAGCAGCTACCCCGCAGCAAAGTCCGCCTCCTGCCTATCTAGCCAGAACACCTATTGCCCCTCACTCGGTTTTAGCTAGCACCGATCGACACTGCACTTTAGAGGGTCCCGGAGGTTCTAGACAGGTTCTGGACGTTGGCGAACGAGTCCAACGAATTGTAAGTAGGTAGTGACGTTAGCTACAGTCATGGATAATCGTTGATATCATTTCGTACCTTGTTCATAATATCCCTTCGCACCAGTCTCCCGTGTCCATCCATCTATTATCCTCACAGTGGCACATTCTCTTCAACCTACAACTTAGGTCGACCGGACTTGAAATTGGTTGCTAGCACGAAAGTCCCGTGGCTGGATATTTACGAAACATCATTCAAACTGAGATTGGTCAACCAGGTTACTCGGCTTATACCGCCCGGTCACAACCCAGGTCGAGGGACAATATCCAGACTTGGACTAGATCGACCTCTCAACACCTCCTCGTCATCCCACCAACTCGTCACCCCACTAACTCATCACGAGTAGTTAATTAGTCAATCAATAAACCATCAAATTTGCTGGATAGGCAGCGCGAACATATCACAACCTCCCAAATTTATTGTATCATTGCCAGAGCTCAGCTCCACTATCTACAGCACCAAACAAGATGGCTACACAACAGCAGTCCCCAAGAAAAATAGACCTCTCGGCCCTCCAGAGCGCCGAGGTCGAACACGCGAAGCCGGGCCCCCAGAGCCCGCAGCTCGAAAAAGACGCCGCGAGAGCCATGGCCCACACTGCGGAGGTGAGTTACCGCTGGAGTCATTTTCTGCCCTTTCTGGTAACTTGAGAGCTCCCGAAATGTCTCAGGAGTATGTTTCGGGGGCATGTTTCGAGAGCGCCAGAACTGCTTGAAAGAGTAATTACTGACTCCAGCGGTTATAGTGGCAGCCCTCGCTCCTCGGTCGACCGGAGGGGGGCTATCGTCAGGAGGACCGTCGACGCGAGATCATGATGGGCTCGGGCTCGGGCTCGGGCTCGGTCGGCGTGGGAGAACAGGGACAGGGGTTCAGTGAGGGGCGTAGTGCGTGATTCTGTCTACAGTAGATAAACTCTATGCGCGCACTTACCTGCTCGGCTACTCACTATATCTTGCTACGAGGTTGCGTTGGTTTGTAGGATGGAACAGCGGGGGGCGTTCGTGGTGAGTTTATAAACCCCACCGACGGAGAAAGCGGCGGTGAAATTGACGGAGGCTGGAATTCATGGGTCGAATCGCACGCATACGTATGGTCTTGGGTTGTACAATTAAGTGTTTCATGGGTCCCGGTGGGGATAATCAGGGTAATTGTTTTAATTGGGACTGCTTTCGATTCAGTGAAACATAACCCTATACGTCACTCACAGTTCTACATTATCCCACTCATGCCATATGAATATTATATTTTTTAACAATAACAATGAACAACAGATCCGAAGGTCTGTTCGTCGAATTTGACAGTCGGTAGTGGGCAAGATAGTGGGCACGAAACTCGTATATATTCAAGTAGACTCGCCGAAGTAACAGAACGCTACTTTACAATACAGGGAAATTATATCCATAGCCTCATGATGATGATAGCTGATTACCATAGACCCAAGGTGGAGTTATACCTACCCAAAGGCTCAGAATGTCGACAGTTAAAGACCACATATGAGCAAACCAAAACGCCATACTTCGAGCAAGTGGTGAGCAATTTCCAGACTGCAGAGTAATAAAGTAACCAAAACCCAGGACATTCATCAAATCAAATCGGCGAAAAGCCCTCCGGCCCCTTCCCGTCAGAGCCGCCTGTAGAGAAGTATTCACTTACGACACCGATGGCATAAGAAATACCTGCCACCCAGGCTCCTCCGACGATGATCCTCTTACCCACGTTCATTCTTTTTTTCTTGCCCTTTTTATCCTCAGAAGACGACCGCTTCTCACCGAAAACGAAATTATGCCCTTCTCGGTGAGCGCCGACACTGGGTCGGCCAGCCCTATCTGCTAGCTCCTCTTCTACTCCCGGCATATCGTAATTTACGAACCCCGTCGGCGAGACGAATGCTGCGGCATTTGGTACTGCGGCCGGCCGTCCCATCATGTCGATTGGGTTCACATAGGTAGTGCCGCCTTGGGTAGCTGTCTTTGCGGGTCGCATCTGACGAAAAACCAGCACATCCCCACTACCGGAGACTATCTCGAACCCCTCAGCTTGAAGAGGGGCGAAGTGTGGGAAGAACTTGGTGGGGTTAGAGAGGCGAGGCAGGACCTCTGTTGGGCTTAGGGGCGATGTCAAGTCCGCGACCACAGAACTTGTCTCCGTAATGTCGATAGACTGCGTGTTCGGGTCATAAGCTAGTATTTTATAAACAGTTGGCTCATCCGGCTGGGTTGTTTTCTGATTTCGCGCCGTGTCTGTCGATTCTGATGGTGGTATCCCATCAATTTCCGGATCTCTATGGTAATATGTATCAGACGAACGCTCAGGGAATCCCTTTGACTCGCCTACTGTGGCGGGCTTGGTTCTCGATGTTATTTGTCCGGGCTCACTGCCGTAAGTTCTCGTATATAAAGGCATTGTCTGCCTTCCGCCGTATTCTTCGGAGAACGAGGTTTCTAGTCCTTGCGGTTCCTTTGAATAGAGATCCCCCCAAAAAACACGGCTCAAGCGATTACCTTTCATAGCAGATGCACGACGATTCAAAGCAGGCTCCAACCTTGAGATATTGCGAAGTTGACCCGGAGCTAGTTGCGTAACTTCCTTTTTTGTACCAACAGATACATCTTTTGAGTTTCTCTCTACGTCCTGAACCATATTCTGATTTTCCATGAAATTCTGGCGAGTCTTCTGTAGATTGGAACTGATTTCGCGATCCATTGTGTCGAATGTTTCACTAAGCTCATTCATCTGCTGGCGCATTTTCTCCCGGCTGCTTTCATCGGGTGAGTTAGTATTCTCGGCTTCCATCTGACTAGAATAATGCTTGGAAAAGATATGCCCCTCTGGCAATGTCATTTTTGGAATTTTCATGGACACACCATAGACATAGGTGTCATTAACTTCCGGAATCCCACCACCCCGCTCTTTGGCTTCATACTCCTTTAGGCTCTCGGTTACGGTGTCAAGTTCCAGTGGTGCCGTCGTATCGAGATGCTGAGTCCTGAAAGCTTTGTACTTCTCAAGATCCCCATACCGTTCGAACAGCTGATCTTGATCCTGGGCTTCATCGAAGATACTAGGTTCATATTTGTGAAGATCTCCATAGACCAAAAACGGTTCAGTTGAAGTTTCAGGTACTTCCGAGACATGATGCCGATACTGCTCCAGGTCATTGAACTCTTCAGGATTGGTATGGGTACGCGAGTCTTCATTGTACATATATGGCCCGTAGTTCTGCAACTCGCTATGTAGTTGCTGCGATTTCGAATGGGGCTGAAGGGAAGGGTCGGAATTGGAGATGCTTTGGGTATCTGAAGAATTCAAAAAGGATTCGCTCGGCACTGTAGTCTGATAGTTGTGAAGATCATCATGGTCCTCGATAGGGTCTTCCAAGGGCAAATGATTCAACGCGTACTCCTCATTCCTTAATATCGAGCTGTCAAACCTATAGGACGCAGCTTCGGGATGAACAGATGGTTGGGCAGAGTCAGCCGAGCATGACGTAACAACGGTGGGCCAGTCGTCAAACTTGCTTTCGGCATACTTGCTGAGCTCTGCCGCTGGGGGGGGACCGTTTGAGTAGACTGGTGGCCGTTCTGAGTCCAGATTCGGAGGAATGAATGGCGCGAACTGCGGCCTGTACTTTTTGAAGGGTTGAGTTAGAGGCTCAAGCCCTGGCTCCACGGACCCGTGTTCTTCTCTTTTTGGCACCTTGCGGTTAGTGATGGGATCGATCACGTAATCTTGCTCTGCTGCGGTATTGGTGTTGGCGTGCATCGCTTCCTGAGACTCTGGCTTTTCGGGCTTGGTATTCGCACGGGCGTGCCCGGTCCGTACTTCGTTGTCACTCTGGAATGTCACTTCTGGTGGTGTTTGGTGAAACAGGGGCTCGATGAAGTGATCGAGACATCCCCACAGTTTCGCGCTGCGTCTAAGCTCAGCACCTAAGGGAAAGGTTGAGTACGTGGGACGAGGAGAGGCTGTTGTTTTCCGACTATCAATCTCGTCTTGGTTGACCCAACGCGAACTACATCTCACGGCAGTCGGACTCCAGAATCGCGCCGCAGCCCGCTTCGGGGTGAGTCTGGGGTCCCCGGCGAGTGGATGCTCATGCCAGGATAATCTTCTGTGGATGCTGTCGAGGTACTTGTGCTTCAGGGCCCGGTGGCGGCGCCGGAGCTCACGATGGTAGGCAGGGTCGAGGCAGGAAGACCACATGCCAAAGCGAAAGGCGCGTATCTGAGTGGGATGGAAGACTTTGCCGGTCGTGGTGCGGCCTCGGAGAGACGGCGACGTCTGGGCCGCTCGCGAAGTCGACAACATCATGTCCCTTTGTTCGACGTCGCCCAATGCGGTCCCGGCTCCTTCACGAACATGCAAGAACCAGCTGCGGGCGTTCACCTCGACTTGAGCTGTTGGTAGGACAAGAAGCCGGTTATTCCCTCATGAAAAAACGCCGGCCGTCGAGTGGTACGACAAGGGCGGCTGGAGGAGGGCAGAATGACGTACCATACCTGTTGGCTCAGGCAAGGCAGATGAGAGTCATCAAGCGGAACGGGGGGGGCATAGACAGCGGCAGGTGTTGTTGGGGCAAAGTGTGTAGTAGTCCTTCAGGTCTGGTTCGATGCCGTACTGATGCGTACTTAGGTTTGGCACATACGTCCATGTTGGAGCAAAGCCGCCGGCCGACCTCTCGAGAGGGGTTTGCCTGACACCCGCTTTTGGTGTCAGGCCTCCCCAAACCCGCCCCAACCCCAAGCTCCTGTGGGCTCCTCCTGTGGGTACTTTGCGGGGCCTGAAACCCGGGTCGTTCCGGGGGTTTGCGGGGTAAATGAATGGGGCAAATAGGTGCCTATAATATACATAGTACCTAGCAGCGACGCGGCCCCACCTCGACAAATGGATGGCCATGGGTAAGGTACAGCCTGGAGGCTGCCTGTGCGTTGGGTACCTAATGGATCCGACCCAAGTGCAACGGAAGTACCTACTTTTATGTCCGACATGCATATTCCTCTTTATTCTAAATATTGCATGGCCCATGCTTATTCCGCACACGGCACTGGTCGGCCTGAGTCACAACGCAAAATGATGCAAAAGAACCTCAAGAATAGACCGAGGATGTTCTCCGATAATAAACGAAGTCAGAAACTATATGTGTATTTGGAGAATTCCTTTCCTTACAGACTGCATTGTTAATTTCCGGTCTTTTGGATGCTGCAACAACAGTGCTGGCACCTGAGCAGTGGTTCAGTACACACGACGTCACAGCCCTCGAAAGTCGGCCAGAACAGACGACCCCACGGTGGGGTCGAATCTTCAAATTCATCAAGCTCTTTCGCTTCGCGTCGCACTTCGCTCTGATCTGACGCCCTGCCCCCTCTCCTCCTCCGACCCCCCTACATCGGCCACCATGAGTCGGAAGCCGGGCAAGGCCCGCGCCGCCAGCAGCAAGGCCGTCCCGGGCTTCGGCGCAGCCACCTTCGGCAGTTTTGCGTCGGCTGCGAGCGGCGTCAACCTTTCGTATCTCGCCGAGCCTCCCGACTTCTCTTCCGTGTCCGACGCAAACGTCGTCGTATCCCTCAAGAATCTGCAGAAGAAGGACGCCACTACCAAGGCCAAGGCGCTGGAGGAATTGCTGGCCTATGTGCAAGCCCATCCCTATGAGCAGGACGGCGGGGTCGAGGAGCCCGTGTTGGAGGTGTGGGTAGGTCTCCCTCGCCCGCCTAGCCTCGGCGCTCTCGTAGTAACGTGTGTCGCAGGTCCAGTTATACCCTCGTGTGTCAATAGGCAACTCGAGACGCGTGCGCGAACTCTCCCACACGCTTCAATTCGAGCTCATGAGGTCCGCCCGCAAACGAATGGAGAAGAATGTGCCCAAGATTGTTGGGCCCTGGCTCGCCGGGACTTTCGACCGGGACAAGGCCGTTTCGAGAGCCGCCGCCGAAGGTCTCTCGTCCTTCCTCACCACCCCCGAGAAGGTCGCTCAGTTCTGGAAGCGGTGCCAGCAGCAGATCCTCGACTACGCCGACGGTGCCGTCAAGGAGACACCGGAAACATTAAGCGACCGCCGTTCCACCAACTCCGACGATGCCGATGCGAAATACTTCAGAGTTCTTGCTGGGTCTCTTGCATTGGTTTTGAATCTCCTACAGCAACTGAGTCCCGTGGAGGCGGAGAAATGTATGGACAGCTATGATCGATTCTTCGAAAATGACAAGGTGTGGGCAAGCGCGGTCCTCGGCGATCCCAACGTGAGGCGGCTCGCGTCTCAGCTCTTATCAGTGAGTGTCGAGAGGAGACCAGGTCGAGTCGAGGCCGATTTGTCTCGCATCAGCAAGGTGTTTGTGGCTGAGGGTCTTAAAAGCAATCAAACCAGTTCCGCTACTGACTATATCGATGCCCTGACTAAATTGACGGTAACATACCCGACGGTATGGACCTCTGATTATCGAAGCAAAAAGACACCCGTCTCGCGGCTTAGGATCTTCCTGGAATCGGGCTCGCAGGGGTGTCCGTCGCACTATTGGGGGAAACTTACTCAACTTATGGAAACTATACCTAGTGGCACACTACCCGAAGATACCGATGGTGCCATAGAACTCTTAAAGTCTATGAGAAAGGGAATCACGAATCGGGACGAGCCCCGTGCCAACGCTGTCGAAGCCTGGTCCGCGTATCTTAGCTTGGCAAGGTGCTTCTTGCAAACGGTCCCATCCGGCGAGGCACGTCTCAGGCTTTGCCAGGAAACCATCTTCCCATTGACAGCACATTACCTCTTTCCATCACCTGAGACGTCGGTTTGGTCGTCAGGGAGTCAGTTGCCGATCCTGATCAAAGCGTACACCTCGACTACAACACTACCCTTTGAAGACCTGGTGGGGGTTACAAGGCTTGAATGGGATCGGTTAAAGGACGAACTCAAGGATCATATCCGCAACTCGTTGCCAGAATCATCAAAAGAGCACTATAAATCCCAGAAGTCGGTAGCTGAGGAGGGGAGTAGGTGGTTCTCTTTGACAGGTAAGATTTTGGATGCACATGAGAAAACTATAGCAGGCAACCGTCCGATCCCAGATATTCCAGCTCCATTATCGTTGGAACTGCTTGAAGAAGGGCTTAGGCTACTTAAAATCAGGAATTGGAAACCGTTCGGTACTGCTCTAGTTGTGGAATCTGCATTTAAACAAGCGTCTTTGCTTTTTAAGACGCCTTCCTCAACCCAGGACGTACTTGATCAGCTAAATGATTGTCTTGTGGGGGGCCAAGAAGGATTTCTGAAGTCATCAAGTGCACCGTACATCCTTTCGAGCATAACGCTACTTGGTCAAATGCCTCAGCGCCACACTGAATACGAACATTTATGGAAATCTAGCATCTCGGTTGTGATGGAATGCTTGGATACCGCAGAGGCTGTGCCTGCGCTGAACAAGCTCATTTCCAGCACCCAAGCAGCCGTATTTGCGCTACAGAATGCCTCTCTACAGGCTGAACTCATCCGCAGGTGCTTAATGTGCGCCGTAGGGAATATAGGGTCTAGCTGGGATCTGTTTAACAACGTGTTTGCCTTTGGGGCCTTGAGTGAGACCGCCTCGAGCAGACTTACCAAGGAGCTTATAAATCGCATAACAAACTCTTTAGGCGAGCCGAACGAAGGTGTTCTCAGAGCACTGCGGATGATCGCGGAGAAAAGAAAAGAAACATTAACGCAAGACGACGAACTTCACATGACGCTAGTGACGAGCTTGCTAAGTATTTCAGAAAAGGGAAGCGGTCCCGAAGTAGCTACGTTGCAAGCATTGCTGGACAACCCTTCAAGCGGGATCTCCAATGCTCGTATTCTCATCGAGCAAAATATTAATAATGCGAGCCCAGATTCGCTCTCGTATGTGTTTTCTAATCGTGCCATCAGCGTTATATCTGACTTCTCTGCAGGGTCAACACCCTTGTTCAGCAAGCGATGCAAGCGCAAGCAATGCTCCGAGCCTCTACACAAGATGGGGACTTCAATGCACAGTTGCGTGCCCTTCTACCGAATGTTGCGACATGGAGACAACAACTTTCAATCCTCTTCCAGGAAACTCCGAATCCTTCCTTAGCACTTACTAACAGCCTCGGGGGCTCATGTTTTCTTGCGGCGGGCCAACCCGTGGGTATGGATATAAATGTACAACGCGATGCTCGAGGCTGTTCCATACCTAGCCGCATGGCCCTATACGTTACCAAACTTATCTCTTCTGGGTTCGATTTCGATATTGCGGGCTTTTCTACTAGGGTCGATTTGGTTATATGTCTAAGTCTGACAGTTGAGCTAGCCGCAGATCAACTCACAATGCTCAGTGAGGACGGTGTTTGGCATTCCATATCTTATCACGATGCTCAGTCGGACCTAGAGAGTCTGGTTGCCTCTACTCAACGTTATGTTGCGGGCATGGCCGAGGATGCTCATGGGTGGCGTGACGGAACTGGCACCGAGATATCGCGGCTGGTGCACGCGATCATTGAAAAATTAATTGAAGAATCACGAACGTTGTCACCCTTGGGCTTTTACTCCGCACGGTCAATGCAGAACATTCTTCAGGCACTAACAGAGAGACACGGTTTTCCCTCAAGTGGGGAGCAATGGTTAGCCGATACAGACTGTTTTAAGTCGTCCCCTTCGACAATCTTTTCGGCAGCCGCAATGCTAGCGGGACTTGGTGAATCTGTTTCAGCATCAAGGACCATCAACAATTTTTGCAACCGCTTGGTGAGCGATATCGCCGGAGCCAGGCTTGGCCAGGAGAAGAGTTTGATCACACTCATTCTGCTTAACCTTTGCACGCAAGTGTACGATGTTGGTGAGCTACCAGTTGCAAACAACAGGCTGGTATTTGCTGTCAAGCAGATCACTTCTTGGCTGGATACACCAGAGGATTTTGACAACTCATTTGCTACGGAAGCCTGCCGTTGCTTGCAGCGTCTTCTGCCTTGTATTAAAGACGTATATGGGTCCTACTGGGAGAAAGCAGTAGACTTCTGCATTTATCTCTGGACGAAACCTTCTACTCAACCACTTGATGCTCATCTGCCAGAGATACATGCATCGTTACGCCTGATGGCCATCCTACAATCACTAGAGGAGCCAAACGATGATCTAATAGACATTCTGGACACTTCTGCGGAGAAAAGATCGGCTGCCCTAATCGATCTCCTAAAGCTGCCTAGAGAAAAACATACTCAGCCACTCGAGATAGTAGATGCTATTCTTTGCAGGCAGGTTGAAAAGTTACCCCTACAGCATTATGAAGACCTCTCGGAACTCTACGGATTAGTGGCCATTGAATCTCGCGCCATTCAAACAGCAGCATTTACAATTTTAAGCAAGGCACTTCCAGCTGTCCAAGAGAAGCTCTCCGTCGATGTTCTCTTAGACAAGCAAGACGCACGACTCCCTGATGAACTCTTATCGCTCCTTCTCGATGCCCCAACATTGGATGCATACCCTGATGCGATTATGGCTCAATTCCCGACTCCGGTCCGCTCGTATCTACTATCCTGGCACTTGGTATTTGATGCTTTTCAAGCTGCGTCCTTCAAAGTGCGTAGCGACTATGCTGAAAATCTGAGGGCCGAGGATTATATCAGTCCTCTGATGAACTTCACTTTTGATGTATTGGGTCACTCGGCAGCTCGTGGACTAAACCTAGACAGAGCAGGTTTTACAGCAGAAAATATCCGACATTACGACTTGAAATTGGCCGAATCGGAATCGGAAGAGAGAAATATGCAGTGGCTCTTCATACATCTGTATTATCTAGTATTAAAATTTGTGCCAGGACTTTTCAAGACGTGGTACATTGGCTGTCGCTCAAAGCAGACCAAAATTGCAGTGGATGGATGGATGGCGAGATACTTCTCTCCAATCATCATTTTTGAAGCCTTGGACGACGTATCGAAATGGAATGACAGCCAAGGGACACGGGCAGATGACGAGAAAGAGTTGATTGTGAAGGTTAGCCGGGCGGCGAGAGAAGTTATTGCTGGATATGAAGTGGATGACCTCCAAGCCTCGATCGCCATTCGCATACCTCCCGAGTTCCCACTTGAAGCCGTCACCGTCGTCGGAATCAATCGCGTCGCGGTAGATGAGAGGAAGTGGAAGAGCTGGATCTTAACCACACAAGGTGTTATTACGTTCTCGGTACGTCCCCTCACGCTAACTGTCCCCTTTCCACGAAGATAGTTGGATGCAAAGCTTGGCTAACATGGGCAAAACAGGGCGGCAACATAATAGACGGACTGGCAACATTTCGACGAAACGTCGTCGGGGCTCTCAAAGGCCAAACCGAATGCGCCATTTGCTATAGCATTATCAGTACCGACAAAAAGATGCCAGACAAACGTTGCCAGACATGCAAGAACCTCTTCCATCGCACCTGTCTCTACAAATGGTTTCAGAGCAGCAACCAGAACACATGTCCCCTGTGCCGGAATCCGATCGATTACTTGGGTGCAGACACCGCGGCAAGGGCAAGAAGGGGTGGCGTTGGTGCTTAGATTTAATATATGGCATTATACGAGACGTCTTCATATTATAGCAACATCATGACCCAAATAAAACGCACGTGCGTTTTGACAATAGAAAACTATGCCGATCATAGCCCAGATGCCCGAGGCCAATCGATTCCTCTGTATTTCCACTTGCCTGTACACATTGGTGCCTGTGACTTGCTCCGCGACGATACGCGAGTACGGAAACACACTCACACGATTTACCTACCCACAGTACCCGGTGGTGATCTCCCATCGCTGGCGAGCCACTTGCCAGGAATGCAGGTAGGACGCAGGCATGATGTCAGCAGTATGTGCTCGGCCGCTCCTACCATCGCAGCCCAATGAAGGAAGGGCATACTTCTCGTCTGGTCGTCGGAGTCCCCTCGCCTTCGAAGTCTGAACAGGGTGATTCGTTCGCGTCACCCACATCTCACCATTCATCTATTTGCCATAGCTCACGCGAACGCTCTGGTGCACACATTGTCTGCATTGCTACCCGACTTCTTCAGATTATCACGATCACGGCCATGTCGCTGCTACATCGATGGTCCCTGCCAAGCCGGGGCTTCATCCGTGACAAGTCTCAAGACGGGAAGTCCTCCGACCGCACCAAATTCCCTACCATTCACATCGGCCAGCCAAGTCCGCGTCGAAGGACCAATCTGTCATCCGCTTTCTCAACGTTGTTCGAGAAGCCCGAGGATCGCCGAAGCATGCGAGGCTCAGAGGACCACAGCCAGGCCGTTGCTGGCCTACCACCGTCGGTACATCACCGTGAGAACGTACCGCCAGACACAAACTCAAAGTACTCGCACGCCCACAAGTATCAAGACACCACTCCAATCGAAAAGACTTCACTTCGACGAAGCGGCAGGTTTGGATCTGCACGGAAGCGGGCTGAGGTCGATGGGGCCAGACCTCCGCCGTACCATGTGCCAGCGGCGCTCAGTCAAGTCACGCACCCCGTCAACGAAAAACCAAAGACCCGTTCTTTCAGGCTCTCAAGCACTGGGACTAATGAGACGGGTAATCAAGATGAATCTCACCTTGATAAGTCTACCAAACCAACGGGCGGTTGCGAGAGAATTCGTTCTGCTTCGTCTTCCTATCCATCTGAGGGCATACGTTCCCCCGTTGCTGGATTTCGTTCACCAGAACCGACAACCACCCGCTCAACAAACTACTTCACCAAGTATCGGCGATATGGCCAGTATCCGTCCCAGAGCACGTGGCAACTATCCAGTATGGCTGCAAGTGAAGCTTCTGCCAGTGCTATTGTTGAGGAAGGGATTCAGGCTGCTCCGGGTAGCGGTGACGCCACCTCCAGCTCTGCAACAGCAGGCCAGAGCTCGAGCCCCAAAATTTCCCCTTTCCTTGATCCGCTTAGAAACTATACGGAATCAACACAACCGGATACAACTCGATTGTACACATCTACAGCTACTTGCAGAGTAGAACAGCAACAGAAACCACCGTCGACTAGCGAGATCACGGTGCCGGTATTAGAGAATGAAGAAGCCCTTTCCTCCCAACTTGAAGTCAGCTTCATGAGCTACAACCGACCGAGTGCTCGGAGCACGCCTGGGAACGGTATTGACTCTCGGCTCGAAGCTAGAATTGCCCGTTCAACAGATCGTCTACGTCACAGCGCAGATACGGATAGGTCGGTTCTCACAGCAGTGAGACACACCAGCGTATCCGACGGAGACGGTGCCTGGTCCACTATTCGTGATGTAGGAGAGAGGCGCCTGTCTCGCCCTGCGTCTTGGATGCAGCTCTTCACTTCGACTACCTCGCACGTGCCTTCAAACACCTTAACCCAGCGCATTCAGACGTTGCGACTACGGAAATGGGTCAAGAGAGTGTGTTTCAAAACCAAGGCCCGATTCGAACTCGTCGGAAAGCCTATTCCTATGTCCAAACGCCTCGGTGTCAAAGTCCGGCGACGCAAGTGGAGCCGTAAAGAAGAGCCCGAGGAAGAGGAAGAGGTAGTATGGGAGGATTGGTAGGACGCTAGGTTAAAGGCCACCAACAAACGGGCGAGACAGCACAAAGAAGTTCCTGATAATTTCGGCACTTTGGCGAAGAGAATGAGAGCAATTTTTTTACATACCGACACGAGGCTATCATTGTGTCCCTTTCGTATAAGACCGTAATGGGCGCTATCCAGCAGCGGCCACTGGTTTAGGTAATGGATGAGATGGGCGAAGCAACATGGCAACATGGTTTTTTGGTCTCGGGTGTGTCGAGAGATTTAGATTACGATACCTGGGTGCTTTATTACATTGTCAAGGCCATTGATGATATTGAGACGTCATGCTTCTTCGAGAAGAACACGGTAGTGTATGCATTTGAGAATGGCAAGAGGGGAGAGGCTTGTGGACCTATATATGCTTGGGGGATTGAATCCCGTACCTCTATGGGCAGAGGCTGTATGATAAGCAACCAGTAACCACACATTTATTAGAATCGAAGAGGGGATTATGACCCCAGCACATAATTTCTTCTCGGGATTAGTTTCCAGAACACTCCAACGCGTGGTTTCCTAACAAGCTCCCGAAGGAATCACGTCAAATTATCATGTCATGCCCCTTGGCGGCCTCTCACTCGACGTGCGTGGGGTCGATCCATTTCACCGTGGTAGCCTTCTCGACAGGTTCAATGCCAGGCAGATTGATGGCCACGGCCTCGCTGTCGCTGCGCACGAGCACGCACTCGAGCGTCTCGTCGGCGCTGGCGTTGATCTCCTGGTGCGGCACGTACGGTGGCACGTAGATGAAGTCGCCCGGGCCGGCCTCGGCCGTGAACTCGAGCCTCCCGCCCCAGCGCATGCGCGCCCTCCCCTTCAGCGCGTAGATGACGGACTCGAGGTGGCCGTGGTGGTGCGCCCCCGTCTTGGCGTCGACGTGGATGTGCACCGTCCCCGCCCACAGCCCCTGCGCGCCGACCCGCGCGAAGTTCAGTTCACCGCCGCCGCCCGGTTCATGCCCGGTGTCGAGTGCGTGTCCGTGTCCAGCGAGTCGCCCGGGATCACGCGCACGCCTTCGTGCTTCCACCCATCGCCCGGAGGGGCGTGCGAGTGGGCGTCGGCTGGCGGCGCATCTGTACAGCGGGCGGTGGACATGGTGCTGGCCTGATGAGTTGGCGTGGGCGTGGGAGCGGATGATGGGTGATGGATGATTGCAGAATAGGGGTTTGTGGGCATGTGATTTTATAATACAACACTGTCGCGCAAGTGAGCAGGGAGGCAGGTAGGTATTAATTACTCGATGTGGAAAGCCGGCATCTCCTGTGACGCGGAGTCGGTGATGGGAGGTTGTGGAGCCTACCAAGCAGCACGTCAGCCCATTTCGAGGTTGCATCATGGTCTCACCTTGCGTTGGATGGTGGCAGCCTAGAAACTTGGTAGGGTTTTGGAGGACTGTTAGAGAAGTTGATCGTATAGTATCATGAGTGATACCACCAGGGGGGGTTGGGTGTTTTCCGGACGTGAGATCGTGCAATAGGATATCCCTACTCAACCTGGAAGATATTTTGGTAGTAAGGACCGCGTATACTGGCAATACTAAGGTGGCAAGGACAGGTAGTCGAGGATCTTGACTATCAATTCCTCAGGACATCCACGGAACCGCGAGCTCCAGGATAACTGGGCTGGGTTACCGCCAGTGGATCACCAACGCAAAAAACTCTGATTACTCGTATGGGCACTATTCGCCTTTTATATTTGTAGGTTAGGGATGAATTTGAGTCAACTGTGTTTGAGTGGTAAAAATATGTTCCCTTCATGATACAAAACCAATGTGCTATTAACAAATGTTCTCATGCCTGGATACTTCCAGGTCGGTCGATAAAGCGAACTTGGCTAGCCAACATAATACGTGCGGTCAGAATACAAACCTATCTATTCCTCCGTCGGCTTAGAGACTTCGTCCCATTCTCTATGGGCCGATTTTTCAACTCCCAGAGATCTCAAGCGCTGAGAGAGCAGGCTCTCGGCGACAACCGGGTTGCCGTTGATGAGGCCAGAAAATGCGTTACCGCCATAACCCACATCGCCCTTGTTCAGTTTATTATACTTATCGATTTGGCCATCGTAGCCATCCCAGGTCGACGGGTTGCTAGAGGCTTGGGTCGTTGGGCGGCTTGTCTGAGACGATTCGAAGGATTGCGGATTGTGCGCCCCTAAGGCGCCGCTCCCGTCCTCCATGGGCCTTCTCGTCCGGCTTGCCGAGACACTGAACGGTACGGGCTCCACCGGTGTGAGGTCACCGGCAAGGCAATGCGGGAAGGGGTGGCCCGACGGGCTTGGCGACACAAAGTCCTCTGCTACATCAAAGGCACGGCCTGCACCGCTGCTGAAGTAAAGTCCGGAGCTTCGCCTTCTGAAAGCCGCATCGGCAACTAGACTGGCACCAGGCCCCGTACCACTAGACGATGGCGGGTGCATGACCCGTATGGCCTTATACGGTGTGAATTTAGGCTCAGGGAGCGTGATTTCATTTTGAAGCTTCTCTTTCCCGTCGGGCACGCGATTGGCAAAGACGACCCTAATGTTTTTGTATAAATAGAACCGGCCTCGTGAGAGGCAACATATATGTAAATGGACGAGATATCTGAGAATGGGGCGATCCGCCGTTGAGTTACCTTTCGAGTCGGGCATATTGTCGATGATGGGACCTTTGGAGTAGCTGCGTTGCCGCACAAAAGTTTTGGTGCCAGGTTCCATCCCGGCGAGATCATATGGAACCAAGAACAACTTGACCGCTGTCCTATTCGGATTTTTTATAATTATCTGAATTTGCCCTTTCTCAGGGATCCGGTAGCTTCCGCCAGGAGGTGCTCGCGGCGATCCAGACGTGCGTTTAGCTCTCTGGGTTTTGCGAGCATTCCAACTGGACATATTCGCGTCGGGGTAATTTGTATCCATCACATCTGCGCCTGCCGCTCTCCTCTCTACAGCCCTGGTCTGGTGTTTCCTTTTGGATCTAGCCTCGTCCCCCTGATTTGGCAAACCGTTCTCTAAATCAATCTGTCCCACGTACGGACTCGGCCCGTCGTCTTCCTTGGACCGACCGTGTGATGAGCTTGCGTAGCTGTAGAAGACAGCAGGAAAAGGCAGGGTCACGTGGGGAGGACAGCGGAGGCTTGATTTACACTTGCCCAAGCCAAGGACACCAATCTGAGCCAAGAAGTCAAGAGGCTTCGATGGCGTTGTTGACATTCGGCCACGCAAGATGCTTTCTTCGTAAGACCCAACCATAGACGCATGCTGAAGTGGAGAGACGTCGGAGCCAATGGAGGGGCGGCGGGAGTGAAGGAATGCCGGTGTCTGGGGGGACGACCCGGATATCGAGAAACTTGATGCTGCGGCCAGAGATCGCCGAGGCTGATGGGCTTGGTAGGGGAAGGTCTTCTCCCGGCGAAGTGACGGACTCTGTTTCTGTAGTGGACTTGGGGAACATCCGTAGGAGCCCGAGAGAGATGACAGGAGGGTATGTCGGCGTTGTTGTCTAGGAAGACCGTAGCCGAGGTCTATGGGAGAAACTAGATCGACCTCGTCATTGCTCTCCGACTGAAACAGGGGGCTAGTTGGTGGCTTATAGACGAAGCTCGTCGAGACAGAGGAAGACAGAGAGGAGAGCGCGGACCGCACTTCATCGGACCGCACGGGTAGAGGCCGTCCTCTTTCGAGATCTAAAGGCGTGAAGTGTCTCGGAGGCGAAGTGGCGATCCACGCTGAAGGACTGTCGTTTGAATCTTGTCTAGACCGAGCACAGGCTCGATGCCCAGAGGGGCTCCCGTCTGCGGACGTTTCATCGTGCGTGAAATCTCCACTATGCAGGGCGGACCGGGGTCTCTCGATCTTCATCCCAGCCTGGCACCTCCTCTCGTCGTCTGACAGAGTCCTCTCTTTCTCGGGGGTTATCGTCGGGGGTGGTAATAAACTCAACGGGACTGCAGTGCCACGCGTCGGGCTTCGAGTAGGGGATATAGGCGGTTGTTGTTGGCTCCATACCGACTCGAACTGCTGACGAAACATGCTTTATTAGTACAATGTGACGGAGGCCGGTCCACAAAGAAACAGAGACGAGAAGGCGGGGTATACTTCACGAACATAGCAGTGGGGGATCCATGTCGGGCTCTCCCCTCTCTTCAGTCGTTCGATCAGGACGGCGCGATCGGTGCAAGTTGCCGGGCTCGAGGTGTTGCTGTGATCCGGGTTCTGGGCGAGATGGGGGAGAGGAAGGGGAGGGGGGCTGTCGGGGACTGGACCTTCACACAGCTCGGTCCTTATGCTCTCCTCGGATAGCTTTCTGGACAGAGATTGTAGGCGACGACGCCGGCCATGTGCCAGCTGGTCGGGCGAAGGCATTGCAGACAAGCTGTTCCTGTTCCCGTCGCCGTTGCCGTTGCCGTTGCCGTCCTCGTCCTCGTCCTCGTCGTCCTCGTCCTCGTTCGTGCTTGTGTTCTCGACTTGGTCATCGGCTCGATCACAGCCATCAGCGGACTCCCTCCGCGTCAGATCTCTGTGCAGGTCCTGCTGAAAGATGGGCATGCTGCATGGGCACTTCACGAATGTCACGGTAACGCTAGAATACTACCTTTACAGATACGGTCAACGGACTGGACACGGGGATATATCTCTGTCGGCGCAACGGCCGGTGATCGGCCGGTGGTAGGCCGGCTATGCAGAGACAGCGAGACGCCCTGGGGCTTGTTACGGCATACGGCAGGCTCCGTCGTCCTCGGCCCTCCACGGCTGCTCCAACGACGCCGAGATGGATCGGTCAGGGCGGCTAGGACGGCTGGGTGTAGGGAGCATAGGTTAGAGGCAGAGAGGCAAACGACCTGGTGGCTAGAGAAGGTTAACAGGCTGCTATCGAATGTGCCGCGGCAGTCGTTTTTGACGTGGAACAGTACTCAGTCAGGTTTTACGGTTGGGGCGGTTCAGACGTCTCAAAGTGATGATGTGGTATAGGTGTGTAAGTCTTGAGTCAGTCGAGGACAGGAAAGTCGGTATCATACTATCAGGGTTCCTCCAAGATAGGTTTTACTATCCCAAATCGGAATAGGGATGCAACCTGAGCCATGCTGCTTTTAACCTGAGCCTGGCCTGAGCATAACCCACAGTTACGTTTATTGTGTTCGAGCGACTTCCTAGGAAGTCACTTAAACAGATCACTTAAACGGACCATCTTGTAATATATACGAAGATCCGTTTTATAATAAACGGTATTTGCTTTTGTGCAACTGTAGTGATATCTACCTACTATGTACAGATCAGGACCCCTACCAGTACGGCTCTAGACCAGTACAGGCTTCGGCCACAGCACAGACTTGAACTCGTACTATCCCTTTGACGGCTAACTCGGCGTAGTGACCTCTCCGACCTCCGGCTTTGCCCCACACAACCCCTGCTAACAGAAGTGACACAATATAAGCATATCTATCCACGCTTTTACGCAAAGCTGGTAAGTAGCATAAGTTCTAGTTGGTACATCTAGCACGGGCGAAATTAGGTAGGAATGGAAGTATCTTAAAATAATCTGAATTTATTGGTCTTTTTACCCTTGCTAGTGCTTACAAAATGTCACTACGCCGAAACAGCAGTTAAAGGGATACGGGGTTAACACAGGCTGTGAGGGCTGGAACCGTTCCCGCTCAGAGGGGCTGGGACCGTTTCAAGCCTAGAGGTTTCAAGGTTATCGCTCTCTGCATAAAGCAATGCATAAATGCACAATGGCCGTTTCACAGTCACCTGACTGATAGCTGGCTGAGCCCAGCCTGAGATAAAGCGGCAAATGCGCTAAACCTAGTCCGTTGCATACTTGGCATTTGGTAAAACCTAGAACCACCGGGTGTTTTCACGTGCCGATGCGCTTTGTGGGGCTTGTGTTGGCACCAACTAATTTAGCGCATGCTAAAAAGGACCACCTGTACGCTACCTAAGGTAGGTACTTGGGTACTTCCAATACAGTACCCAGCAGCCTAGCGATATAGACCCATACCTTTTTTTCCCATGCCGCATCTCTCCTCCACCGAGGCTGCTCCGTGACGTTCCACGCCATAGAGACGAAATATGGCACAAGGCAAGAAGCGGCCGATCGAGGCCGACGATGCCCCGGGCCCAGCTGCGAAGAAGCATCGCAAGGGGTTCCGCGTGGGGCCGGAAAACCTACCTGACGGTGCCTGGAGACGAAAAGGTAAAGTCGGGCTTGCGACCACCAGGTTCTGTTATAGACGGCCCGACTAATATGGCGTGGCCGCCAGTCGACAGGATAAAGAAAGACCTCATCCACAAGGCGAAAGTGAAAAAGGCTTATAGGAAGATCAAGACCACCGAGCTCGCCACCTCTCCCGCCACCTCGAACCCCGCCCTTGCAAACATCGATGCTGGCTCTGTTACTATCGTGAAGACGGACACGGGAGACGGTGGAGGCGGCAGCGGCGGCCGGGACGAGGGTGGTGATAGCGGTAGCGAGAGACAAGAAGAAGAGGAGGAGGAAGAAGAAGAAGAAAAGGAAGGCGAACCAGAACCGCCTTCTCCACAGATCCACCCCCAGCGTCAGGCTATGCTCGATGAGGGCGATGATGGCTCAGGAAATGCGCACCGTGACGCGAATAAGGACGGCGATGAAGCACCGTCCGAAGATAAGCAAAGACAAAGACAGCAAGAACGGCCGAATAAGCAGAAGCGGAAACCCGGGTACTTCGACAAGGCCCTCACGGTAGCCGAGCGCAAGAAAGCCGAGGCCGCTGAGCGCGCAGCCGAGCAGGCGCGCAGGGAGGTCGAACGCCACCACAAGACAGAGGAGCGGGAACGCTTCCGCCGCGCCATGGCCAAGGCACGGAAGCCCGGCCGGGACGGCCAGCGTCGCTTGGGCCGCGAGAGTGGGCTTCTACTAGAGAAAGTGAAGAAGATGGTGGGTTGAGGATGGAGCGTTTGGGACCAAAGGGAAAAGAGCACTTGGAAAATGCAAGTGACATGGCAGAGGTTAGAGAGAGTGACCACGTCTGGCTGGCGAAACTATCGCTAGGGTGATATGGCTACAGGACATGTCTGACGATACCCCAAATGTTAAGAAAAAATCTTCATATCGCGTCTTGTACGGGGGACCAATGGAACCAATCTCTTGTTTTGGTTTGTTCAGTCTGGGCTAATGAGGTCAACTCGATTCCTCGATTACAATATGGGATGCCCTTGAAAAGGGGCCAACGTGGAGTACAGACCAAAGGCTCTGGACCAAAACCCATACTTAGGTGGGGAAAAGGCGTCAGCTTTTCAATGGTTTACAACAGCTTTACACTACTCGAATAGGTACGCATGTGTAGTAAGTCTTGTATGTTATATATAATACATATCCTATCTCACCGACGCCGATTAGGAGAATAAGGGCTGGATAAGGGCAGAATATACAAATAGGTAGTAGTATGATTTCTTCATTCCTTGGGTATCGCATTCCACGTGTATCACGCTCGCAACCGTGGCCAGGGGTAAGGGGCCGATATATCGTTATATCCCTTCGCATGAGACGTATAAAATAGAAAGCAGCAAGAGGAAAGGTCTTCGTAAAGAGTGTATGCGCGCGTATATATATATGATTACGGTCTGTCATT
This sequence comes from Xylaria acuta, assembly GCA_022495125.1. NCBI lineage: Eukaryota > Fungi > Ascomycota > Sordariomycetes > Xylariales > Xylariaceae > Xylaria > Xylaria acuta. Next base: position 57,145 of record MU383207.1, on the reverse strand, counting down.
ACCGCGAGTCCGTTACTGCGAGTATTTCCGGTCCGGCAGTTCGGTCCGGGGGCTTTCGAGGGGCGCGGGTAGTTCGTGCGCCCACTGCATATTCGGGTCCATGAGCTCGCCGACTCGGGGTTCGGTCCCCGGCAGCTCTCCTCCACGGATCGGCACGATGCCGTCCTGATGTCCCGAAAGCTCGCTCAGCCAGGTGTTGTGGGGTTTGTGAGTCTCGACGAAGTGCGGGTGCGAGTATGGCTGTGGCGATGCCGACGGCGAATGGACCGTCCCGCCGCTGAGCATCGAGTCGGGCGAGTATGCGTACCGGGGTCCTCGGTAGTCCTTGGGCCAGGGCTCCGGCTTGTACTCGGCAATCTCTTCCTGGTCGCTGTCGGCGCGTGCGAGCCGGCGACCCGAGTCGGGCGTATCGGCGCGCGCACGCCTGCTGCGTCTCACCAGCATAAAAGACATCATGGCGATGGCCGCCACGCCCAACACGCCGCCCACAGCACCACCGACGATGACGCCGGTCGAGTGCGGGTTCGTCGCTGCCGTGCTTTGTGTGGGTGCCGGTGTCGCCGCGGCGTCTTTCTTCGTGAATATGGCCTCCACGTCCATGCTGTCCCAGTGCATGTTCTCCAGGTTGCCGGCGTCGTACCATTCCTTGGCCACGGTCGGGCTGTCGTAGGCCGGTGCGTCGGGGTCGTACGAATCCGTCCACTTCAGCTCCGTCATGTCGAGGATGCCGATGCCGTACGGCCAAGGATCGGCTGTTGTAGGGGCCGTAAACGTCCTGTTCTCGCCATCCACGCCTCCCAAGCTCAGCATCTGTCGCTTGCCTTGACCGACAACCGCACACTGGTGGTCGGACCGTGGAGGGGCGTCCGTCGGGCCCTTGAAGAAGACGAACCCGGGGAGTGAAAGTACATATACCTCGGGTGATGTGTCGCGGAGTTGGTCCGATACGCCGCCGTACAGGAATCTGCGAACACATGTCAGCACATCCGATCCGCCCGCTCCTCGTGGTTCCGAGCCTACATTTCATACGTGCCGTTGGGGCCGGGCACTCCAACGCTGCAATGTGATTCGATAGTGGGCGGCTTAGTACCCGACGTCGTCTGCGTATGCCATTGCTTCGTAACCGGATCGACCATAGTGATGCGATTCCAGCTCATCTCCACGATGGTCTCGTTCGTCGCGTCCACGGGGGTCTCCGCTCCGCCGAGGAACAAGAGCAGCCCGTTGGGGCCGAAAGGCACATACTCGGCCCTCGCGTTCAAACTGGTCCCGTAACCACCGTATGACGACGTCGTGGTGTTTTCCCACTCCCCAGTCTGGAAATTGTACGAGACCAGTCCTGGCGTGGCGTATCCCGGGATGTCCTTGGCGACCGAGTCGTCCGACGACTTTGTCACGGCGCCACCAAACGCGAAACCTGCATTCTTGGTTTGCGTGAAAGCTGAGCCGGACGTGCCCTTCATTTTCGAGAAGGTCACATAGTCTCGTTGCGTCACTTGCGTCCATGAGCCCCCGCCGGAGCCGTCTGCTTGGAATCGCCAGAGGTTTTGGCTCGGTGATGAGCCGTCCGTCGTGAAGCCGCCCCAGGTGTACAGGCTCTTCGTCGAAGGATCCGTCCAATGGACCTGTTTGCTAAGTAGTGGTGCTGTTTTCGGTATTGATCGAAGCGGGACCGTCTCGGTCGTCCAAGCTTCTGTCAAATCAATAGACCATGTGGTATCAACTACAACACTGGTTAGCAGTGTTTGATGGGTGGCAATGCTGCTATCTCCAATGAGAAAGGGGGGGACCTGCCATCGAAAGACGGGCTGTCGGCAGGCGTACTGCCATTGACCCGTTCCGTGATCTGGCCGCCGTCGACATAGAGGTAGTCGCCCAGAACGGCGACTGTGTGACACCCGCGGCGGATGAAGTCGTGGGCGCTGGGAATGTCGCTACCATTGACGTCGTCGCGACTCTCGATCTCCCTCGCAATTCCCAGCCGCCCCAGCGCTCCCCATACCGCGAGAAGCACGAAGGGGGAGCATCGGCCCTTCATTGGCGGAAGAACGTCAGGAATGGGCAAAACGCACGCTTTCACCACAGTCGATGTTCAGACATTCTGGGTGGCAAGGAAGGAAAGCACGGAGCCGAGAATGGGTAGTCAATATACCGACAGAACGGCTTAGTCAACAGCACTCGTAGGGCGAGAGAGGAGCTCCCGAGGAATTAGAAGGAGGTTGTGCGCCCAGGACGAGGCAGAAGCGGGCTCGAACAAACGGCTCGAGCGGGTGACGCTACTGCACATAAGATCTTGGGGTGACAGGTACAGTCACGAAGAGGTCCTGGATGTGCTGGACAGGATCCCGGACGAGCCAAGCCGTCCTCATCCGGCTCAGAATGCACCGGCTCCTGTGGTTGGCCCCCTAGTGTAAGTAGGGTTGCTTTGAAAAGTTCTACCTACTACCCTATCCAAGTCGCGAGTCCTACACTACTACGTTTTTGGCCCCATTGTCAGCAATCCCCATCTTGCCTGTCTCTCTCCCTGCCACTCACCACCAGCTTACTTACTTACAGTACGTACTCTAGTTACCGGCTGGTTATACTAAACGCATCAGACCTATGTAGTCTCCTTCTCTGTCGGCCCCTTCTCCCTTCTAGATGGATAGGCAACGTACCTGCTCTGCTCGTACGGCACGGCAAGGCAGTTGGATGCTTCGGGCAGGAGGTTGTTATATGTACATAGTAGGAACCAGCATGGGGTAGCCCGTCAAATGACTTGACAATGCCGGCCCCATAAGCTTTGAATCCTTCGACAGCTCGCGGGCAACGTGGGTGCATGGCGTCCAGGGACGGCTTGGCAATCATCATCCTCTGATCATCCCAAGAGCCAAACGACGTGGAATGGGAGCCAAGTGCTATAGCGCTACCGCGGCTGAGCCACGGCCATTGGTCTGGTTTGCAAACACCGTACAGTAGATTTGAGTTAGCGACGGCAGCGCCAGGAATTTGTTCTCTGGGCCTTCTCCTGTGTTCCTGTTCCTGGCCATCATCGCGGATCTCTGACAGCTTGCTCCATAAGGCTTGACCAGATTTGTCACGCCTATCTCGCATTTGCCGAATAAGCGCGCTGATCCTCACCATTGTCAAGGTTTCAAGAGTCGCGGCATGAGGAATCTTGTTCCTCTCCCATACTCATACGTATTGTTTTGAGCTTTCTACTGTACTATCCAGTGGGAGGCCCTCTGCGGGTTATTTCCATGAGAGCGGACGCCCCGCGAAACTACTTACACAGCACCGCACCGCACCATGCTCCGAGTCCGACTATACGCCGTTGCTTTGAAGGATTTGGCTGGTACCGAGCAATGACGAGCAACTCGGACGCGTATAGAGTATATCAAAGGTCAACTGGTTGTACCACCATCCATGCCCGCCACACACTATGCGACGGACCACCGGTGGGAATTACCTGCATGCGATGCGTTGCGACACCGCTCTCCAATCGCTGGCCTGCGATACTTAAGTGCCATGCAGAAACTGCGTGCCACGAGTGCGGTTATTGGCAGTCTTCACTGCAACAGCATCCTTCCTGATGGAACGATGGAACCCTCTTGTGCAATACAGTACTCCAACAAACGCAATGTAGCTGCACAACGGAGCGACTCGAAGCCGGTGCTGTGGCGATAAACTGATGTCGTGGATTGATGAAGGAGAAGCAGCCGTCAATTAGGTAGTTCTAGGATATTCTGTGCTCCATCGGTCCAACTGATTCATTGTGGTGGTATTGACGCCCCCCGGGTTTGTATTATCTAAGCACTCGACGTTAGAGGCATGCGGTAGATACTATATAGATTTAATTTGCCATCGTACCAGTACCACGGCCTGGAAGCCGACTGTTGCGGTCGATCTGGGAGAACTAGTTATAACGTCTCGCAAAGGCGAAATACTTTGTTGCAAAGCCGTTTCAGCTTCGCTCGTCCATTTGCTGATCAGCACGGGATTTACTCAACGGAACACATCCTTGGCTTACAGTACTTAGACACATTGTAAGGGGAAATAACCGGAAATACGCAGACAGCAATTATACTGTAAGCGCTGAATCCAAAAACAAGTTCCCATTCCACCCTCTACATTACAGCTACCAGGTTAGACGGCCAGTATCCAGTATCCAGATGCATTGCTACATCGGTCATTTAGATCCTGCAGACATCACAGCCTTACCAGCTGAACTTTCGCCTTACCACCACCAACGGACAATTTCACCAAACTCTTACATATACATTTGTAACTCTCGCCTACTTGTCGTCCTGCCATCAAGAGCTGACGCCATGCCCGCGACGAGCGTCCACATGATGCCGCGTTGTGATTTGGATCGTCTCATCCATATAATCCTGGATTTGAATGCTTGGCTGATGGCTATCGGCCAGGTACATAGTAGGCATTGTTAGTCGAACGTCAATTTTGAACCCCTGGACGGATCGGTATCATATAGTCCTACGCTAGACTAGACTAAAGACTCGTTCTCGCTTCCGTGCCTTGGCGTATAAGCCCTACGTCGTTCATATCCGCCCAATTCTTACATAGTACAGTGCTTCCCTGTTGTAAAACGGTCTCAAATCTGCCCATAATTTGATGCTTTTGGTGGTTCTTCATCTCATTCGCAGTGGAGAAGTAGGCAGTCGACAAGGACCAGCCGAACGAAGAGTCGTCTTACCACAGGTCAGGAGACGTTGAACTCTTCCATTCCCCTTGCTCAGCCCTGTACTCCGTGTCGCAGGGAACGGTCAAATGATCGAAACATGTTCGTACGGACACTTTTTAGTTAGATTAATAATCGCCGAGGCCTATCTCGAAGCAGAATGGCTGCTTTCGGGAGTCGGCAGTCGTTACAAAACTTCCCTGTAAGTCACCCGGCGGCATGTTCTCCTAATCAAAAGTTCCAACGCTCTCGAAATTTAGGACATAAATGATGACGCACGCAGAGTCGCGCTTCTTTGTTTACTTTTGACGATGAAGACAGTGTTGGCTAAAACAAGAAGAGCAGGATAAGAGAATGACGGCGTTGAGGTCGCTGCGAAGAAAGCGCCTGCGACCAAAATGGAGAAGATTACCGTATAGAGCAATGTACCTATGGCATGTTTTTGGGGATTGCAGGCAACTTGTTGCGTCAACCCGTTTGTATACTTGCTCAACACCTATCGAGGCGTGAACGAAATGCAGACGTTATAATTCAAGCCACCCTCGTAGTCTTCTCAAAGGCCCAAGAGCTTGATGTGCTGCTACAGTCAATCATCCTTATTGACTTCTTGACACTCATGGTGAGTTCATATGAGCAATTAGTTGATATAGTCTTCGACATGTAGGCCTACAGTGTAAGTTACTTGACCACACAAAGCTGGTATATCAAGACTGTGAGTGTTAGTTGACCATGTCTCCATGCGAGTTCGAGGCAGATGAGAAAACGTTGTAAAATTCCTCTTTCCTCTCGAGATCGAGGAACAATCCTTCTCTACCAAGTGACCTCAAATACGAAGATCATCGACTAAATATCCTGTGCATACCGCTAAATATCCTCAGAATCACACCCCTGTGTAAGACATCGCAACTTACTGAGTGATCGACGATAAACGTCAATGCTAAATCTCAGCATCAACGCCATAATGAGCCTTTTACGATACAGACTTCGCCAACACAAACTACGGTCAGCGGAAAAGCATAACCCTGTGCACCCAATTCATGTTATGCTCCCCCTTTGACGAGGGTCTCCGGTTATTGTAGTTTATAGATTCATTAGCCGTTATATGCCCTCCTATCTATATTAGGGTTTGGCAACCACCGCCAATAACATATTTTCCCTCAGTAAGCTTACAGAGTTAGGAGCCCACAATATCCATGAGAAGATAGGATGCTTGCTGACTTTCTCCCTAGTCAATGACACGTGGCACTGGTATTTCTTCAATCGATACGTAGTGCAAGAGGATGGCACCGTCTATACTGGTAGATATCTCTTAGTCTTCCCATTATATTACGTGAAACACGACTGAAAGTGGATGGACTTGATCCGAGAAATCCGGTTACAGTCCTTTCATTTCGTCAGTCACGTACAACGTAACTGCTTGTGCGTCACGATGAGCTCCCGAGCCAGGAGCCTGTTAATTTCCACGCGAGTATAAAATAGCAGGTTGTAAAGCAGATACCCAGATACTGCGATAACTTGCAGTGACTTGTAGACATATGTGGCCGGACCCCATACGGTTGAAAGGCTTAGAAATTAATTAATTACTCTGTCGAGCCCAATACCATGGGACCGCCCAACTTAGAACCGATTCCCAAGTCGGTTTGTGGGGACTGGCCAGCGCATCGCTTACAGTAACCTGACCTGTTCTTGACCCTCGCTTGACGTCCCCCCTATCACATTGGCTCTACGTATAGCGTTTCGGCTGATATTATTGAAGCCGAGACTTATTTCCAAGTGATGATTTAGGAAGTCAGGCCATCAATATGGTATTTCAAACCCCTACTAGCCTTATCACATGTCATGTTAGCAAGAGTTCGAGTCAAGATTACGTATCCCTATTCCCTGTCATAAGAATAAAATGAATTAGCTTGAGAGCAAACGTACGGTACTGACACACTGCTAACCACTGCGCGGCTAGCTCGTTGGAACAACACCCGACTGTACAGAGACGCGTCTTAGCTAGATGATGGCTTCGATATAACCCATTACAGGATGTAGTGACAAACCCTATCCCTTTAACTAGCAACATCACCGGTTCAAAACCCAGAGACCCAAGTCTGGCACAGCAGTAAACAGGAAAAAGGCGCAACGTGACTACGCCCCAGTGCCTCATGCATGTGGAGGATTGAATTGAAGGTATCAGAATGCCTCTTTATTTGGTACTGAACTTGAGGTATGTCTCGAACACTTGTTGTTCCGCGAGGGTGTCCGAAACACCTTCAGGGTGGGCTAATCTAGGATATATACAGAAAGTTCTTTGTTGTACAGCTCCAAAGCCCCGTGAGAGCGAGACTACACTTTATCCGTCATCAACGTCAATTGACAGATATTCCATCCCACCACTCCCAATCTTGGTAAGGCGTTATCATCATCATTGTCTACACCGATCAGTACCAGGCCCCATATCACATACACGTACCGTATCCTTTGAATGTCGACAAATGTCCAATACTGTGTACGGCATTCGTGCTGCCTTGGATGAGCTTTGGGTATCGTGATCAGTCGTCCATACACCCAATCACTGATCTGATAGCAACCAACGATAAGCAGCATCTCTGTCAACTGACTTTGTTTCGTCCCTTCACTGCATTTCAGCATCCACGAGCGGAGCACGCGTAGCCAAGGCTCATAGCGTATGCATAGCGTAATAAAAGAGGCGTCCAGGAAGCAGATGAAAGGCAAATAGGCGAGGATAAATACCCCAACCTTGAAAGTGGGCATAACCAATAGACTTCGCTCGAGTAAGATCTAGAGCTTCAAGTCAGTCTTGTCCCTACAACTCGTCATTTTCGTGCCTAGGGTGAACCGTGGCTAATGTGGACGAAGAACACATCACTGCTGATATAACATATACATTGCCGGGGAAGCGGCTACGCGGAAGTTGGGGCTCGCTCTCGAGCTATAACTCTAGAGAAAATTTGGTTGAGGGGTCTTCCTAGGGGACGTTGAGACCTTGGCGGGGCCGATGTATTCACGAAAAATATGTATATAGCGCGTAGATCTGACACTGAATGAGTAGAAGGGTTGCATCGAATCTTGTTCGCGCGGTTGCCATTGTTTTTTCTGCCTGTCTGCTGCTAAGCTCCTACCCTTTTCCCGCTATAAATTGTTTTGTTTCGCTGTCCAATGTCACCCATATTTGCTAGGGACACACATTCTGGATGATTGGCTTCACTAGAAAATAGATACGGGCAAGATCGTGAAGCAGTCCAGCTGGCATATCCTTGACAGCTTTCACAGGCGCAGTGCGAACGATCCAGAATGGGTAGGTAATAAAGAAAATAATCCCGCCATGCTTTGAAGGATATCATCAAATTCCCCAATGTAAACACAGAGAACCCGCTGCCCAGGACACCTCCCACGAAAAGAAAGCTAAGCGGATCCAATGGACCCAAGAATGACCGCTCGTCGCCGAGGTGAGCCGCATATTGACGGGATCTCTGAGTCCCGATAGAAGAAGCAATACTAAACTTTCAATCGAATGAATTCAGGTCGATTCGTTGTGGCCCCAGACCGTTATTTGTTGTTGGTATATGTACATTGCTGATTGGGGTAGGCGGTCCATGATACAATTGATACTAAGAGAATATATTCTGGCTATTCTCGATAATGAATTGGACCGCGATATTCTTGGCATGCATATCTGTCATCTCTCGTTCGATATTCGTGTCTCTCATGATGGTAGGGGCAAAAACCACTGCTAAGTTCCTCGGAGTCATCTGACCGAGTTAGTTAAGTGTAAGACTGCGATGGGAGATATATTGCGTACAAGATTTTCACTTTCTCTTGATGCTACACGGGAAAGATGGAACATGAGGAATTCGAGACAATCCTTGTGTTGCCTTGGAAGCTGATTGAAAACATTCTGGAGATGGGTGCATTTCTCTGCGTCGTTTGCAAGTGCTGTTGCACTCTGTTAGTACTACATCGGTCGAGGTATTGAAGAGAAAAAAACAAATTTTTTGGGGTAGAGAGATAGGAAGAAGCGTTGTGGGATTGTCCGTGCTTACAGCTCGTTTCCAGTACGCGATCATAAATGTCGTAGGTCAATAGCGGCGTTGGGAGTTTCCGGAAGTACTGTTTGAGAACGCTGGTAACGGCCGTGATATCCATGTCCGGATCTGAGATGTCAAAATTCTCATTCTTGTCAAAGCCTTCTTGGATGATCTTGACTTGTGAATTGCCGCCCGTCTTGCGGTAAATGCCTTCCATCTCCATGCCCCTCAGTTCAACTTCCTCGATACACCTTGTCACCACAGAAGGTATCTGTCTGCGTTCATATTCGGCTCGATCTGTAAGCTCGGAGCCGAAGAGAACATTCGGGGGTTCAACAGTAGCTGGCATGGATATGTTCGCAGCCGCCCCTTGCTTTGGTATAGTTTGCGCCTTCTTGAAGCCGAAGAACCCTTGGCGGCCGGGGTCTGCCTGCTGACGGTTGAGGCCATTCGGCGGGGCGTGTGAAACGGGCGACTCGACCGGGGTGACAGTCATATTGTACGGGAGGCCGATGCTCTCACCAGCCATGCCCTGAGGGTGACGCTCTGGCTGCTGGAAAGCTACAACCGTTCGGCCCACACCCTTAGCAATGTTTTGGGCCATGGCCTTAGAGCCCTTTTTCCATTTAGAAAAGTTCTTCTTCTCTCCTATCTTCACCACGGTTGGCCGAGCCTCGATGATCGGTTCTTCGTGCTCAGGCGTGATAATAGTGGTGCCGGTCTGAATGCTCGCGTTGTCAAGGCTAACTGAATTATTGGAGGCGCCCTTACTGTGATTATAAATGCCAAGCCCATTCGTTGCTAGCCGAGCATCCGAGTGATTTTTGAACCTCTCTTGGATTTGATGGGTGATGTTGTTGTTCAAGTCTGCCAACTGTGCGTTCTTAGAGACCAGTTGTTCGAACTCGACACGGGCACGATCCCGATCGGCTATTGCTTGATTCTTCTCTTCGATAAGTTGATCTCGCTCCGCATGGAGTTGCTCGAGGCTCGCCACCATAGACTGCTTCAGTTTGTCCAGTTTCTGAACAAAATCCTTGATGGACGATTCCTCTAGGTCGCGCGGATCAACAGGCTTCTTCGTCTCCTTAGCCCTTTCCACGTACCCAGCAAGTGCTTCTAACTGACGAATCATGAGTTCTGTCTGGGTATCGAGTATTGAGACTGTTTTACGCTTCTCTTCAACCTTTTGTGAGAGATTCTTGAGGCTCTTCTCGTTATTACACTGTCGCTCAAGTTCTGCCACCCGTTGCTCAGAGTTTCGCAACTTTCTTTTTAATAGTGCATTATCATCACTAGACGTCAAAGACAAAGGGCTAGTGATATCGTGACCAGTACCATTCACGGAATCTTCGGCTATAGGCGTCTTTGGCCAGCGAGGTGATGCGGTCGTACGTGTAGTTTCGCTGACGCTGCGCGTATGGCCGACACGAGGGGGGACGCTTGACTCGGTGCTGTTGGTTCGTCCGTGACGTACGACGTTAGATACGCGGCGAAGGATTGAGGACGAGCCTTCGTCCGTTCCTAGAATACGAGCCATATCCTCATCCATACTAAAATCGCCACCGGCACTCCATCTAGGTAGTTTCGGCGACGATTTATTCTCGGCCCCTACACTGGCAGGGTCTTGTACCGTAGAATGTCCCGGAGGCGCCGGTGGAGCTCTAGGAGCCATGTATGAATCACTTAACTTTGGATCGGTCTGGCCAGACCGGGTGAAGCCATTCACTAAAGTAACTATAAGTTCTCAAGTTTACACGAAGCCGCAAGGATGAAACTTACCGCTTCTCGAGGCCGAATGAGGGAGCTCTTTTCGGGCGATAGGCCTAGAGACATTGCCGGGCGTGGCTGCTAAAGGTTCGACTTGTCTGCTTTCTTCTTCTTCTCTTGGGCGCGAGTCTTGCGAGCTGCGTGGGGTGTTCGCTCGGTCACTAGAATACGGATGTTGGTTCGATTCGGGGGCGACAGACTCTTTGTCAGCCCGCCCGGACCCGCTATCTCGAGAGCCAACCGATTCCTGAAACGGGTTGGACTGTTGCGAGTTGGTTCTGGTATTCAGCTTCCTACTCTTGGGAGCGTCTTGCAATTTGAATTCTTCCGACTTCCCATTCACGGGTGTCGGGGACTTATCGTCGCCGACAATAGACGATGTATTGGACGACCCGTTTCTTTCGACCTTGGATGACTTGGACAGTTTCCTGCCCAGGCTCTTAGAAGGGAGACTGTCATAATCAGATGAAGCTTGGCGACCCTTCTCTTGGAAAGCAATATGTGGCGTCGATGACTGGGAATCGGGTTTCCTTTCTGTTTGTTTAGGGACGCTGAAATAGTCCTTCTCCTTGCTCCTCTTGTTTGTATCAGCCGGCGTCTCGACAGTTGACCTCGGCGTTGCAGAGGGAAGCGGGCTTGGGTCCAGTGCAACTGGGATAAAGAAGCTCTGGTCATCCATTGCCGTACTGGCGACGTCACCGCCCGAGAAGAGAGCCGAGTTTCGGTTGGAGCGATACGTGTGAGCAGGTAAAGACAGACCGGGGTGCTCAGATGGACGTTCAGGTGATCGGGCAGTTCGCGAGCTGCTCAGCGAATCCGCGTCGTTGCGAGGGTACGACGGCCGGGGTCGCGGGGAGAGCTCGGTGGGAAGTTCCGTGGGTGTATCAGACTCCGGGTCGACCCGATCGTTAGAGAAAGCGTTCGGCGGTATGGCGTTGGGAGGAAGTGCTGGCAACGATTTCTCTACAACCATAGGTGATCCGTCCTTCTCGCGAGCCTTGGCCTGGGCGGCCTTGGATTTTTTCCTGCGCCTCGCCATCAGAGATTCATGGCAGCTCATGCAAAAGATACCCTGTGATGTCTTGGCGTAACGTAGGTTTTCGATTTTCCTCTTGCAGTTTCTACACCGAAAGCACGCGGCGCAAAAGGCCTGTTCACCGGTCAGGATAGCGAGATCCTCGATCTTGTCGCCGCACGCGCTACAGCTGTAAGTGCAATTGTTGCATATCAAGGAACCGTCGCCGAGGAGGAGGAGGTTTGCGTCCGAGTCGAGCAGGGTATTGCACGTATTGCAACGGAAGCAATTGAGATGCCATCGGTTTCCGGCTGCGACAAAACAGTTAGACACTGAAGCCCGCAGCGGTGATGTGGCAATGGTGGGGATGGGGAGCCAGCGGGCATGCACGACACGATGGCGGATAGAAGTGAATTGAACATAGAAGGGGATTGCAGCACAACGTACCTAGTTCAAAGGCCTTCCCCTCCTCCAATATCTGAGCGGAATTCACGTTAGCCTGCGAAGAATTGATGGCAGTTGCAGAGTTTCTGGCGGCCTCATCCTTACCTCACCACATCCCTTGCAGGGGAAGATATCATCCCCGTCGACGGAGCCGTCCATATAGTCCTCCATGGCTTCCGTTTCTGCTTGTGCTTGTGCTTGTCCTTCTCCTCGCTGAATAGCCAAAAGCAAGCCCAAAGTGTTACGGTTCAAGTGAGGTTTCGGCCGGCAAGCGAGTCGATCGAGGTCCTAGGCGTCTAATGCTCAAGTTCTAAGTGACTGATCTCATGGGCCAAAAACCTCGTGGGAGGCGGAGAAGGGAAGAGTGAATCTACAACAACATTGGCTGGCAATTGTGGCGCGACAAAGACAGCTGACTGATCAGAAGTGACAAAAGACCAATCGAAAGGAAGATATAACAATTCGACGTCCGACTCAGGAGGAGCCTCTTGTTGCACCGATAGACGAGAAAACACGGCGCAGCGTACCGTGGCTTAGGGGAAGTCGGGGTGCCGAGAATGCGTAGAGATCAGATCTAATCCGGAGCAGATGCATCCGCCTTCAGCACCACTGAGGTGCCGTCGGTGGTGGGAGCCGGGTGGCAGCGGCAATGGGGCAGGGTCGGGATGGCGATACGAATATGCTGCGTTGTGTTGCGTCGTGTCGGGGGGGATGGGATGGCCGTATGCTATTGGGAGTGTTGGTGTTGTTTGGTGGTTGAGGCCGAAGAAGCGGAACAAAAAGCGACCAGCGGGCGAGGGCGGACGGCGATCTGCCGGTTACAACGTTACCCACCGACAATACTGTGTAGGTAAGTAGGTAGGTAGATAATACGAGTGACGGTGACGGCGACAGTGACGGTGACGGTGACGGTGACAGGGACAATGACTGTGGCAGCGGTGACCCGACCTGAGCTGAGCGAGGACAGTCCGGTCCCTGACAATGGGTGCGGACGAATAGCTGAGACGAGGGCTTGGGGACTCTGGTAAAGCTGCTATTCCATTGGAGTAATAGCCATATGTTTCGAGTTGATGCATCTACAGTGCCGGTTCATTCGTCCACCCGACTCTAGACTTCAGAAAGGGGGTGGTACAAAAGACTGGAGACAGCACAGGACGGAGCAAAGAGAGGATTCCCAGTCAGTCGGTGTGTGGTGTCGTCGTCGTCTTGCTGCTGGAGCACGCACTACTTACCTACAGTACATGTACCTGGGCGGTGGGTCAACGGGCGGCAAGACTCCAGAGGGGGATCGCTGTACCACGACTAAGTACCTACCTAGGTACGCTAATAAATGAATTTGGATAGTAAGCACCGTGCAAGGCACTTATACCACCTACTGTACTATGTAGGCACACCCGAGTTAGGTTAGATACCTACCTAGGTACATAAGGTGGGGTGTGCTCTGGGCCTGCCCAGGTGACATCGAACCCGCGATCCGCCGCGCTCAACCGGGATTGGGTACCTAAGGTACCTATAGACAGGTACCCACATAGTACATGTATCTACAGGCATGCATATAGCGGCCCTACTATGTACACTACATATGGGTAGTACTGTCTTCACTGCCATCACCAAAGAGCAACAGCTCACCGAACAACTACAGTACCTCATGTACCTCATGCTATACACGTGTATGCTGGGTACCAGTGCTTGCCGACATCGCCAATCTCTCGATTGACTACATACTTACGTATTCTATTTCAACACACATTTATATGCACATATAAATATATTAGGTACTGCAAGGTTGGAATAAACAGCTGTAACTAACTCTACCTATACGTCGTGCCTACCTTTCCGTACCTATTCATATACTCAAGTACGTATGACAAAAATTCATACTATGTAGGTCAGAGCACCGCTCAATATCCTGATGCTGTCCAAGCCATAAAAACCCCCGAGCAGCTGTCAGTGAAAATCGCTGACAGAGAGAGCTCACTTCGCTGCCGACTTACAAGGCTGGTGGTGGTGGGGATGGGCATACCCAAGTTTCGTATGAGGACACCACAGCTATCTACTATGTAGGGCCTCAAAGGACCCTTTTCGCATTATGAAGTCTTCCGTTCGAGCTCCCGCACATTTTAACTTTGGACTCCTGCTCTCTCTCCCCGGCTCTGTTACCTTACCTAGGCAGTGGAAATGATCATGTCGAGAACATGCTTCATGTACCTCGCCTACCGGCACAAACCCTGACAATGACAGGGCAGAATCCATGTACGGCACACTTTAGCATTTCTAAAACCAGCCGTGTGCAACGCGACCTTCCAAACCCAGCAGCAGCTCGACGTTGCACTCCTTTTGTAACACTTTTTGACGAACCTTTTAGGGCATGTAGAACAGAGCGGATATGGATCTAGGTAGGTATAGGCATGCTCAGCAAGTAGGTAGACTATCTCGTCCTCGACACTACCTAGTGTAGTCGTGTACATGACTTACAACGGGCGGGGAGGGACCAAAGTTCTCGCCAAATCATCACCACTGCACAAAGCCGTATCGGGGATACGGGGCGTTGGGTCGCTTTCGCGACTCGCCAGGGTCCTCGCAGCCGTTAGGTCCATCTACACGTGTAAGCTTGTCTTGACTGTCTTCAGAATTCGTAAGAACATTCTTTGCAGCGTTCTACTGCTACTATACATAGTGGAGTAGATGTCGTTGCAACGTTGAAATGCGACTGACGTTTCGTGGCACCAACAGTGGCAATGAGTACAAGGCGATTATGAAGAGCGGTATGTGTGCCTTCCAGCAGTGCGCTACCTAGTGTAGTGCAAGTCCCTCAAGCCCTCAATTTCCCTTCCGGTTAATTGATACGCTAGTCTGATTAGCCCTGATTTTCAGTACATCTTCATGACCCCTGGACAGACCCTGGAGTATACGCTACCTACTTACCTAGCGCAGTACCGGTAGGCTAGTCATGTTACGCAGGGGTTGCAGATCGATCCATGAATGAGCAGTGTTTCATGTTAAAATAGGATCCACCCACTTTCAACACCACGCATGTACACCCACCACACAGCATAACTACCTACATACTTAGTACCTCTGAGAGTACTGTAGGTACTAGTGTAGGTAGACTACCTACATCACCTACATCACCTACTTACATCACCTGCCAGATATTCATGAACACATCCACGCCCTTTGTCCCTACAAGCCTCCATTACCGTTGGGCGACTTACGAGACGGGACTCGGCACTCAATCCAGCCCACTACGCTCCCTACAGACTACGGCAACTTGTCTCCATCGTACACACTCCAATCCTACGTGTAATAAGATTACGCACGCAGTGAAACCAGACGAAGGAGAATCCAATAGCTCGACGCGTTTCAAGAAATATAGCACACAATATCATATTCGCGCCGGCTGCTCTATTGGAGCTCGACCCTTGCGAACTGGAGACCATCCATGAGTTGATCAGCCACACTTATCTGCCTACCTACAGTAAGTACCTACCCAGGTACGTAGCCTAACGTTACTGTAGTGTCCCTCTGGACAGGTAGGCTACCTAGGTAAGTTGTAGTATATCATGACTCGTCTTCTGCTACCTACATAGTACCGTAGTTATCAGGGCCGCGTGCTTCTCCCGGTATGGGAGACTCGGGCAATAATCGATTACATTTGTATTATCCGTTTCCATAACCCACTTACAAGTATCTAGTCTACTCCCTCCCCTGGCTCGCTTTTGTCTCACCTAGAGTAGTTTACGAGCACGTCATGTTCCGGCGCTTGCGTCTGCTTTACACCTTGGCATCAGCCTTGTCATCCCCTCTCATTTGAAGAACGACAGCGCGGCCAGGTCCCGATGCTCGCTCCAGTCAGCTGCAGTCGCTGGCTGGTAAACAGGACGCAGCGACCTGGCGGGCTCGAATAGACGCAAGGAGCCAAACAAGACAGATCCGGAAACGACCTGTCTACATATAAGCCCCGCCAACCTTATGAGATGTTCAACTTAGACAACCAGTAAACATTACAAGCGTTACAGACGCACACATACACTGTTTCAAATAATATAAGTCCAGGTTGAAAGCCACATGCTAAAGCTTGCGTGCAGGTGATCACGGCCCAGGTAGCTTGAGTGGCCTTCCCCTGGCATTCTCGGCTGCAAGAGAGCGTCTTGCAACTAACTCCACGCCCCGCTGCGAGGGAATATATGGGTTCGTTAATACACAAATCCCTTGGATATCAAACAGATGCGACCGTACGCGTCCCCTCAACCGCGCCTCAGTGAACGACCGCTCTCGGCACCAGTTGCTGTTACCCCGCGTGACAACGCACCACGACTCTTAGATGCGTCTTTGCAGACAGCCCCGGGCTCGTGAGTTTCCAGTCTCGTTGTCGGGTGACGATGAGTTTTCTATCCAGCAGCCGGTGCTCCTCCAATTCCCCGGATTCCGAGCCCATGGTAACGATAGCAGCATTGCCACGCTCGAGGCTTATGAATGTGGCCTGTTGATGTTTAAGGTCCGTCATGCTGGAACTGGGATCAATGCGCTCGTGCGCAGGGAGAAAGATAAAGCGTGGAAGCAGTGCTCAGAGATTTCGAGAAAGTTGCTTCGACGAGCCCCGAGGGCTACGGCGTATTTCGTGGCACATGAACGCTGAAACAACGACCGAAATGCCGCGCATAGGCACTTGCCTCCCAGGTAGTGACGGACTCACCCGAAAACCCCCGGACTCGTTGTCTCGGGTACTTGACCTCGTTATCCGTTAATTCGCCGTAATATGTGTAAGCAGGGTATCTAAACACGACGGTATGTAGACGTACGACTACGGGTGGCATGTAGTAATCGTAAAGCCGGGTGTGGCTGAGCCGAGTCAATGAGTGCCTATGAAATTCACTTCGCTGTGAGATCTCTTCTTACGAATCCCCCGCAATCTTAACCTTCTAGGTACAGCCGATAATAGGCATACAGTGTCTCTGCCGAGAATTTCCGGAGACAGCACCACAAAGAGCCGTTAAGTCTAATAGCCCGTCCTACATAACACAAGCCACGCCTGTGCAACAACCGTTTCTCACGGAATCAGGAGCCCAGATCTCACTAGCACGCAGGCCAAACAAGCTACCGCGGCATACGAGGCGCAAGGATCCGAAACGAGCACCCACATGGCACCTGTAGAGTCTTCTTGACGTGAAATAAGCAGGGTACGAGGTCAGCCAGGTCAGCTGAACAGAAGCGTCATGTCCCAGCGACGCCACAATATCACGTACTCAGCTACCTGCTCCAGGGTACTACCCACATCCATCGCACGCGGCGGAAAACACTCTCTCGGGAAACCCGTCCATAACGTCGTACAGGCGCTGAAGCAGCATTCCGGGCCGCATCGCACGCATAAGGCCGTCGTAATCAAACATTGAGCTTCTGTACGACACCGCGAACAGTTCACCCCTACTGAACACCTACATACATACAAGTCAATCGTCTCGGCCACCGGAGACTCTGTTTCAGATGGAGTATATCTTCGACGTAGGTACAGACTCTTATGCATTATCTGAATTGTGTCTATTATTCACCTTCGGACATAGTACCACTCTTTGCAGTAGATACATGTAGTTTTGGCGCTGACTGGTTTCTCCTTGTTCCGCTTTCTGCCTCGCCCAGAGGACAATCATGGTGGCCGAGGTGAGACTGAGCAGGCTGATCGCTTGCTTGCTTGCCAATGTCCGACCCCGATTTTTCGGTTCTGCAGAGCCTCATTCCACGAAAATGCGCTGAGCCGAGGGCCTTTTTCCTTTTCGTAAGTAAGGGATATAGACTTGTTCTCGGGGTATGGGCGTTGGGAGTTTCGGTGTTAGGTCACGCAAGCATTCGGAAACAATGGGAGGGAAGCGGTGTAGGGAAGCGGTCGAATTACAGTCCAGAAACATGTGCTCGTCAGTGCGTCTACAGTATCTCTCTATCTGGCCGGAGCACTGGGTATATACGGTATGTGGTGGTCCGGTAATCGACTTATGTCAGCTTTTGGTCAATTTTATCTTAACCTTGCCCAACTACAACTCTCATGGCGTACCTCGTGGAGATAGGGGTAGCCAAGGCTACATGCCAGGTACGTATACGTCGCACACGCAAGGCGGACGGGTATTATGCGGGTGGTTTTCGATTATTCTCCGAGACAAATCTTATATGACATGTCAAGATAGCCATGTCACCCTATACCCCGGAGAATGAGCAGGCATTCTATCTAACCCCGGTGCGCCACTGATACTGGGAACTAGGTACCAGTATCGCTTGAAGACGTTATGTGCCAGTCACACCGAAACCCCGAGCTGCACCTGTTTGGGCCCCGATGGTTGAGCCGGCGGGTTTCACAGGCCAGGCGCTCGCCCAGGGGAACGTACCGTATTGTCGGCCCGAAGGCGTAAAGATTTGTACGGACGTGTCACAAGAGAAGCCAGAACGAGAATCGAGTTTGTGTGTTATTATTCTTGGGTGCCTAGGAGCAAATGAAGAGCGTTGAGAAACCGGCCTGGCAAGTGTTCGCCACGTATCAAATGCTTCGCCTTTAGTGTCGTTCTGGCCTCTCTCGTGCAATCCCATCGAATCATATCGTAAGAGCCCGCGGTTCCCTAACCATAACACTATTCGATATTAGGAGTCAGCGTTTGCTACCAGCAGTTTCATAGCCCGGCTGGATGGAAGAGTACGCAACACCAAGGAGCTCGAGGAAACGGCAAAGGGGATATAAGGGAGTCCGAAGATACGTACTGTAGGATAACCGGCGTACCGAGTCCGGCGTCGGTCCGATCGAACTCGAGCGTGTCGACGATTTTGTAGCCAAGTCTTTGATAGACCGGTGTTGCCAAAAGCGTAGCCTCCAGATACGCCAAAAGACCCTCCTCATCCGCGAGATCGAGCACGCCACGCAGTAGCGCTGAGCCGATACCACGGCCGTGGTAACTGTGTCGGGTACATAGATGTGTGAGTACTGGAGTAGTCGGGGCGTGTTAGCTTCTGGGCTACGGAGGTTTCATAGGATTCCGGGGCGAGGAGATATTCAGGGGTTAAGCACCGCGAGGCAGCCTAATTAGATATTCCCGAAAATTGAAAGCCATGGAGCCACTTCTATAGCTCCGGAAGAGACCTAAGGGATTGATGTACTATATGTATCCTCTTTGTAATCGTCATCTATAACAAAGATGATCGGGTTAAGGAGGGAGGGCCAGGCTCACCTAGTTTTTCACTCGTATGGAATTTCTTCTCCGCGCCTATAAGGCCATCGTAGAACTCCTGGAAGAGTGCCACATTCGAGCCCTCGGGCGGGCCCAGGGCATAGCTCTTTGCGCTCATCTTCCCATCCGCATTCTCCTTTTCTTCCCCGTTCTTGTCCCCAGCACCTGCGCTGACAGTCTCGCCCGACTCATCGTATGCTGTGAAGCCCTCCCTCAAACCCACCATCTGGGACGGGGGATCCCACTTCGCCCACGCGACGATGGTCCCGTTCGCGTCGTCAACCACTTTGAATTGTTGTGTGCTCGGGTCCGCAAAGCGCCGACGAATACGCTCCTCTTGCCAGGTCCACATAGCTGGGACCGGTCCCCACCAGTACGTGTACTCGGTGTTTGAGAAGGCGTCCATGTCTAGTTATTATTGGTGTTAGCTAGTATTTGTTTGCTACATTGTCATTGCTTGTGTATTTTGAAGAAGAGGCGATAGACAGGACACCACCACCAGTGACAGGTAACCGGGAGAGGATGTTCTACCGGGCTGTTTGTCTACCTCGCCAGCAGCCTCTACCCCCCTGGTCGTCTGAAGACCTGTAAATATCATTTGGACTAAATGTCGGGTGAAGAACAGACCACTCCGTTTCTCTGCGAGTGGCGTTGCATAATGGATTTGTGATAAGGGCGTTCAAATAGAACCCAACTCACTATAGTTTCAGGTAAGTCTCAATCTCGTATAACGCAGTAGACGTACTATCATATGCAATTCTATCTCAAAACCCATAGACTTTGGTTTCGATTGTCCTAAGGTTAGGGTCTTGCTAGACCCGTTACTGACTCGCTGGAATAACTTGAACAGAAAGATCCATAAGACACTTACCAAACTTCATTCATGCCCTGCACATCTGCTGGTGTGCATCTGGACATTGTGAACCCTCGGGGCAATGTAGGAGGACGCGAAAACGGGAGGGCCATTGCAGCTACTTTCGCTGTGGAGGACTGATATTGTCGGAAAAGTCGATGCATCTATCAAAAGGATAGCGGCCCACTGGGATTCCGGCGATAATCTCGATAGTCAGACTTGATAAAACTGAGAAGATAGAAAGATAGTGGGGGCATACACCAGACTGGTATGTAGGTTGCTGTACCTCGAGGATCATGGGGTGAGTCATTAGAAACAAGGTTGGATGTGTAGCAAACCGCCGTGATTGACAAGCACTCCGGGTGCGGAGGGCGTCATGACCGAAGATCCACAAGTCTAGACGCGATACACCAGAACGACAGTTATTCGCCCTTCGGGACATATCCTTGTTCATGATTAATGCATTGTTTGCCTAGGTAGGTATATATACAACCATATATGCCGGTATCTCTAGCTCGCTAGCGGTATACATAAGTCGTGATTGTTATACATGAAATACAAAATTGTACACTACACGCCGAGTGCTACATGGCACGTTCATGCACCCCAAAGGCTGGTTAATCCTCTTCTCCGGCCTCAGCCTCTGTTTCTGAGCCGGTCTCCTCCTGCCCTAGCTCGTCGGTATCGACGGTATCTGTGAATTCAGAGGATCCAAAAATTTCGTCTTCCAGATTCGAATATACGCGAATCATGGACTTGATAGCCCTGGTCACTTGAACACATTCGCTCTCAACTTCGTGAAGAGTGGCAGCTGCATCTCGGGACCATGGGCCCTGTTTATTGAGCTCCAGGTAAGCCTGCGCGAGCCGGTAGAGTGTCGTCGCAGTAGGGCGAAGGTAGCGTGGAGACGATCCTTTTCTGCGCGTGTCCAAAGGAAGAGCATTACGCATAGCCTCTTTTGTGCGAGCTGTATACCATCCTGTCCAATTTGGCATAAGGACTTTCTCGCACACTGCGAACGCTACCTTGTACTGTTGCATTTGCACGAGAACCTGCACATGATAGTTCCAGTTTTTGCTGTCGACCTCGAAGCCTGCATCGAGCACTCCCTTCATCAGGTCCCGAAGGCCGGAAACATTGCCCTCCTTAAACAACATCTCTTGCATGACACGCAGGCCCCCAGACAGAGCATAACGGTATTTCGGCGATATTTTGTTGTTGTATGATAGATCGGCGTTGAAATCTGCAGAACGTGCTTCCATCTTAGCATTGTCGAAAAGGAGCCGCCACGTCGACCTCACGCGGTCATATCGTTGATCCTGAAGACCTAAAAGCATCACTGCATTGAGCATCGATAGAGGCAATACACCCTCATTGTTGGAAGTGCCCTGGAAAACATAACGATACAAATCGACGAGTTCATTGACCCGGACGCTGTCGTTCAACTGGGCGAAAACATTCATCATCGTACTGAATTGATACACCTCGCGTCCGGATCGGAGTAGTTCTCTTAGCCGCACAGGCTTTGAACTTGAGGGAGCTTTGGAGCTCATGTTCGTGCCTGTACGGTGCCCATAGATCTGGAAAAAACTACGTAACGCGCCGCCGAGCCATTGTTGCTTGGTCCGCTGCCCCCGCTGTCTTGGCGGCAAATCTTTCCATTGTCCGAGGGCTTGGCTGAGACGGAAGACGACGTCTTCTGTAATAGGGATCTTGTTCTCATTCATGAGCAGGCAAAGGCGTCTGATCAGCACCGGCTCCCCAGTCCGGAGAAGAGCGCCCATGACGATCTGGAAATGTGTCGGCGTAACCTCGAACACGTTCTCTTTTAGGGCAACAGTAAGGAGGTGAAGTGCATGCTGTGACTGCCGACATATGGCGAGCCCAAGTAGTAATTGTTGGTACGTGAACCGGTTGTAAGGTATACCCTTCTCGGCCATGGCGTTGAGAATCTTATTTATACTGGCAAGATCCCGACGCAGAGCATTGTAGTAGAGGAGTTTGTTCCACAAGCGTGTCGCAATAATCCCCTTGCTAGCAGCACGCGTGCACACATCTTCTGCTTCCTTAAACAGGTCGTTCTGGCAGTACGCATCGATGAGACTGCTTAGCATGGCATCATTCGCGAAAACTCTGGAATTACGCGCGCGACGATACAAATCGACGGTAAAACTCAGATCGCCTCTTGACCCGGCCATCTGCATCAAAGTCCCGTAACTATACCTATCGGGTTTGGTTGCGCCACATAAGCTGTCAAAAGTGCCGATCGCCCCGTCGTAATCATCCGCCTTCACATATGCATTCAGCAGGATGTTCCAGTCATGTATAGAGGGTTGTATTTTGAACTTGTTTGTCATGTCGTTAAAGATACGCTGGGCCTCCTCTGGCTCGGCATTGACCGCGTGAACCTGGAGTAAATGCGCAAAAGTGTCACTACCTTCCTTATCGTCAAATATATTCACGCAGGGATCGTCGCGAAAACGCTCGACATATTCAGCCCATAGCGAATAGACTCGCTCCTTATTACCCCGAGCTGCATGGAACCCTAAATGTTTCTGGTAGGCCCGTCGAGACGGAACACTATGAAATTTATGCCAGTCGTCCCAGAGAAGTTCGACGCCGGCGATCTTTCTGGCGACGGAAGCGCTCATTTCCGTGTAGCCCTTGAAAACACAGTGTAGAGCAGCATGGCTAGGTGAACAACCGGGTAGCTCTCGATAAATGGCGTATATATCTGCTGAGGCCTGTCTCTTGCCCCTCTTCTCGGCGGATCTAAGATACTCCTCGAAAGCGAATGGATCCTTTGTGATAAGTAGCAGAGGGACTACCTGTGCATCTTCGCATGAGACCAGCGCCTTCCTGACCAGTATCTTCTCCAAGGTTCGCAGTGCTTCTCGATCGGCTTCATTACTAGATGGGTCGCTTAGCCGCCCCTTGATGTACTCAGGAAATATTAAAGCTTTCTCGGCAATGCCAGAAACTGATGCTGAGTGCTTCAGATCGGCAATGATACCGTTGAAGTCCCACCGAGCGGCCATTTCAGGGTATAGCTTCCAAATCCTCTCTAAAAAGTCGGTCGTAGAAGATCTGAAGGCAGAGGCTAGTAGCAAATCCAAGGCGTCGACAAGAGCCGTGTTATCGAGGACGACAGATTGCAGTCCTAGCTCAAAGATAGACAGAGCTCGGGAGTGGTTTTGTAGGTTGATCTCGGCAGAAACACCGGCAACAAACATATCATGATCCCAGCTAGGCTCCTCGAACTTGTGAAAAAGTTCCGAAATCTTCCAGGAGTCAGATACCCGGCCAGTCCTGGAGAGGAATGCTAGAACGCGGCTGAAATAGGCATGTTGGGAGCGGTCATCCAAGGACTTATAATGACGCCACAAGGTATCGGCTTCATCGAGGTCCTTTCTCATCAGAATATTTTCAATGGCCGCGGCATGAGCCTGGCTATCAAGCAGGGTCGGAGATTCCCGGTCACTATACTCGGCAGACGAGGGTGAGACATAACCCTGGATGTCATCTTCCACATCGTGGTTCCCTCGTGCGGCATCGGCCTGTTCCTTGGCGGCAGAGGAAGCGGACTGAGGTTGTTGGCGAGGTAAGGATGAGTTGTAGAGGCGAGGAGAGACATGTGAAGGTCGAGATCGGAAGCGGAGTCGATCGGGGCGGTCTGGCGAGATGGGGGAGCGGCGGCGCATCAGCGCAACAGCACCAGTCGGGTACAAGAAGTCGAGAAGAAAAGCCGAGGCGCTCAGTGATGGGCTTCTGGCGTGGTCGGCCAGGGCAGAGGCGGAATCGAGCGTGCCATGCATCAGAGCGTGCCAGGCGGTGGTGAGCTCGATATTGGCGGCGCCATGCTGCCAGAAAGCGGTGTGCAGCTGCCTCGTGGACCGGAGAGGGTTCTTATTTGGCGGGAGAACTCGAAGGCCGCATGGTTCTAGGCATGCGGCTGTCCTCTCGAGCATTTGAGACGGTGTCTGTGAGACGGGTTACGTCTTCGGACGACGGCGGGGGCGCTTGTAGATAGGGTGGGAGACAGGAGAGTGTGTGTACGCTTCAGGGCATCGTAAGGATGGGGATCTAGATGGGCGGGTTGTGGGAGTCAGCAAGGGCGACGATGGACGCGCATTCCGTACCAAAGTCACGTTCCGTTCCGATGTTCCAGCTTCAGACGGCGAAGAATAAGTAAACGTACACGGAAGGAGATTAGGGTAGGTCACCGACGACAATACGTTGGGCCTGCACAGCGGACCGCGTCATAAAGAGTGCGACGTCAGGTATCACGTACGGCCAGAGCATGGAAAAGAGAGGCGAAACAGAACATATACAAGCTCGGCGGCGCCAATGGCGATGGGTAGGTAAAGTAAGGATGTGGGTTAGGTCAGTAGATTTTTACCGAGTTGGCGGCAGACTAGCTCGGGGCACGCCGGGCGTTCGGTGGTTCGATGACACTACCTGCTGACATAATACGTTAATTACAGCGGATGCCACAGCCACCTCACTAGCACCCTTATCCAGTATCCATCGGCATTAACTGATACAGACACAAGACACAACGACGATTACATCTCTGCCCACGCACGGCAGAGACGGCCGAGCGAGCCATGGACATCACCACCTTTGTCGTGTCTGCACGCAACCAGGCCCTCCTCTACGGCGACTACGCCACGTACCACCGCCTGCTGGCCAAGAAGCTGCACGCCTCGCGCAGAAAGCTGAACATCGCTAGCAAGAACAGGTCCAAGTTCGCCAAGCGAGACCCCGTCACTGCCGAGCAGATCGCAGAGAACCATGGGTATGTCGTCCGATCCGGCCTCCTCCCGCCCCGTGCGCCCCGTCCGCCGCTCACCGCCCCTCCAGTTTCCTACACCTCGTCCTGCTCACGGCCGAGAGGGCCTGGGCTCATGCCATGCGCCTCAAGGCCGTCCACGCCGCCGACGCCAAGGGCATAGCCGGTCGCACGCGCTCCCACATCATCTCGCGACTCGATAAGGGCGCGCGTACCGCCGAACACCTCGCCCGCATCCTCTCCGACACCGCCACCACCGCTGCCACCGACGCCGATCTCCTCGAGGCTCGCGCCTACGCCGCCATGCTGAGAGGCGCCGCCGATTTCGAGGGCCAGAGCTGGGAGGGCTGCATGAGGAGCTATGCCACCGCGCGCATCATATACAGTGCCCTGATGACGTCGGTACGGGGCGACATCCTGAAGGATCTCTTGTCCGAGACCATCGACCCCTCGATTCGCTATGCCGCGTACCAGAGCAAGGTCCCGCGGACCCTGGCCATCCCCACCATTGCTCGGAAGGCCTTCCCCTCGTCCGACGAGGCTCTTGTCAGCCAGATCAACAAACTAGCCCCTAATTTGCTACAACAAGGCGACGTGGTCGCCGAGAAAGGCCAGACCGATCCCCCAAATGCGCCCCACACTATCACGTGGAGGTCGCGGCAAGTCAGGATCGAGGATGCCTCCATTGCGCTCGCTATAGCTTCGACTGAGGCGGCTACGGCTCGCTTGGCTGAGAAGCTGGCGTCTTCCGACGTAGTGCTCCCCAAAGAAATGGCAGCGGCCTACGACGAGGTCCTCATAGCCAGTCAGGATGCAGCCGACGCCACGAAACACGCCATTGACGAATTGAAGGAGGAGGGTGTGCCACAGAGCGACAGCCGCATACAGAGTCTGCAGATCACCCGTACTGCTGTCAACTACCACATGATCAGTTGGAGAATTGGTCGGAACCGAGTACTCAGCGGTGAGCATGACGGCGCCCTTCTTGACTCGGCTCCGAATACTACGCGAAAATCCAAAAAGGACGCGTCGCTGCACAAGGCCAAGATTGAGCCTCCGGGTAGAAAGGTGGCTCGCCTAAAAGAAAAGGTCGTGCTTTACGACGCCACCCTGCAGAGCCTCGAGTCCATCAAAGAACTTCCCGGCGTGGCCGCTGATGAGGGACTACTTCGGCAACTGGACGCAACCGCCAAGTACTTCCATGCTCTCAAGTAAGTCTTCAACCCTGCCTGCTGATACTTTTTGTTCTGACACGATGCCCCCAGGTGCCTGTCTATTGCACGTTCACACTCCCTGGTTGACCAGTCATCCAATGCCCTAGCTCTCACCAAACGTGCGTACGACCAATCGCTCCAGGCCGCTGCCTTCTTCTCCGAGAATGGCGCGTCTTCGTCGGATTCTCCCATCTTAAGTATTGAGGTTCGCCAGACAGATATTCAATTCCTCCACAACCTCCTCGAGGGGGAGCTGCAGAGGTCTCGTGCCATTGTTGAGATTGACAATATGAGAGAGAAAACAAAATCGATATCATCGCAAGTCAAGACCCCCCTGGTAGATAGACTTCGAGAGTATCCAGAGGACGGTGTGGATTTGGAGAATATGGTTGATTATCCTCCCAGGATTCAACCAATTCCAGTCAAGCCACTCTTCTTCGATGTTGCTTGGAATTACATCAGCTACCCGGGGAAAGTGCCGGCTGCTGCGGCTGAGCTAGAGGAGGAACCAACGCAAGCCTCTGAACCTCCTAAGAAGAGAGGATGGTTTGGCTTTGGGCGGTAAAGAGGTATGTAGCTACTGGGTTTGCTCTCCGGAGAAATACAGAGAATGGAGGAGTCAAATGAACTTCTCCGATATGACAGCCCTTATCTAAGTCTCGTCTTCATTTATCTTCTGAAGCTGTCTCACTTGAACGCCTTTTTGCGACATGGCATATCTGGCGCAAAACCCAGTCCTCCCTTGCTACATCAACGCGAAATCATTTATTAGTCCTTGTGTTAAGCTGTGTATCGATTATCCGTTCTGGTATCTTGCGTGACTATGCATGATCGTCGCTTGGCTAGCAGTTTAAGTCCCATGATAATGGACGACTACGAATGCAGCGAACCTATGATCCCAGAGAAAAGTCGTCAGCGACGGACGATACCGTTATGGCTCTTCGTAACAACACTAGTTTGCTTCTGCATCATGGCGCTGGCGCTTGGCCTCGGACTGGGACTGCGATGGGGTCGCTACAGGACCCTCTTTGCAACGGCCCAGCCCAACTACAACAGCCATGGGATCCCCGATGGCCTTGAAGTGGTCGCGTCAGAGCAGCTCGTTAATACGGAAGAGCTCGCTCTTAACACTGGGTTTGTCGTTTCAAGCCAGTCTCGGACACGCGAGTACGTGTTCAACATCTCGCAGGCGCTCGCATCGCCCGATGGGTTTCAGAAGCCCATGATACTTGCCAATGGGCAGTCTCCGGGCCCGCTGATCGAGGCAAATACTGGCGATACAAGTAAGTGACTTCCAGGGCAATTTTTTCCCGGCAACTGCTTTCATCGAAGTCGAGAGATAAAATGCAGTTACCTCGTCACGCTCGTGAGACTCGCGGGTGAGGCGCCCGAGAGGTAGTAGTATGCTGATTAGGGTGTCTTCAAGTCCGAGTCCATGTCAACAATCTCATGAGTAATTGGAGCACAACTATCCACTGGCATGGCATCGACCAGAAAAACACGACCTGGATGGACGGTGTCATTGGCGTTTCCCAGTGCGGCATCCCGCCAGGAGGCAGTTTCACATATGAGTTCCGCATAGACCAGAGGGGGACTTTCTGGTGGCATGCGCACTTGTCGGTGCAGTACAGCGACGGTCTTTATGGACCTATCGTGAGTCGGGATGAACTTCTGAAGCGATGTTCATTCGGGACCGCAGCTAATAATCGGGGTACAGGTGGTTCACGACCCAGATGAGATGGTTCCCGAGACCGACGACGAGAAAATCATCTTCGTCGGCGATGTATATCATACGTATGGGTCAGTTGTATGTGGCATGATCCTTCCTGGACGTCGTGTTTTCCGTCATTGCGTCTCTGGTACAGCCGAGTTTTTTTTTTTTTTTTTGACGGGAGTTCTAGCTATTACCGAGCTACTTGAATACAACCTCCGAATGGGTTCCATTCGAATCGGGCGTCGAGCCACTCGCGGACAACATATTACTCAACGGAGAGGGCATGTACAATTGTACCGTGGCTTCAACGACCTACCCACCACCATCCTCAGATGAGTTACATTCTTCCTCTCCCAACTCGGAACCTAGTTGCACGGGCGGACAACTCTATACAACCAAGATTCATACGGGACAGCGCGTGCGGCTCCGCCTCATCAACTCGTCTTCCTTCTTCTCCTACTGGGTCAGCGTTGACAACCACACGTTGTCGCTAGTAGAGTTAGACGGCATAGAAATTTCGCCCATAGTAAGGAACTCTCAGATCCATTTTCTTCTTGTCTCGG
This sequence comes from Xylaria acuta, assembly GCA_022495125.1. Classification (NCBI taxonomy): domain Eukaryota; kingdom Fungi; phylum Ascomycota; class Sordariomycetes; order Xylariales; family Xylariaceae; genus Xylaria; species Xylaria acuta. The sequence continues at coordinate 28,863 of MU383207.1, read as the reverse complement.
TAACTTTCAGAGCACGAGATTTCCTTTTTGGGCCAAGATAGTGTCTAGAAGCTTCTGAAATCCTCGCAAATCACTTCACGCTCCAAATGGCGATAACTAACCCCGAGTGTTGCAGTCGGCTCGCGGCGTGTACCTCAACATTGGGCAGCGCGCAAGCGTGATCGTCACGGCGAACCAGACGGCGGGAAACTACTACATCCGGGCCACCTTGCCCCAAACGTGCTTCCTGCCGTACGCGCCGTACTCGAGTGCCGGGCTCGCGGCAGGCGAGTACGCGGCGAAGGGAATCTTGTCGTATGATGATGTGCCCGTGAACGGCATTCCCATCGGAGCCATGGGGAACGTAAGTAATCCGTATGGCGTCGAGAACAACGGTATGCGGGGTGACGTCTGGGAGGGATGCGATGATATGCCCTTTGACTTGCCCAAGCCCATGCGTGAGATCCCCGCGTACGACGTCCCGGAAGAGAACAAACACTATATCGAGTATATGTTCCGGCAAGCGCAGGACGTCAATCGGATATTCAGTAAGTAATTATCGGGACTATTTCCTTCTTGTTTTGGCAACTCTTAGAGCACGAGATCTCCTTTTTGGGACAAGAGAGTGTCTGGATGCTTCTGAAACCCTCACAGATCACGCTCCAATTGGTGATCACTGACTCCGAGTGTTCCAGTCAATAAGGTGCGTAGACTCCTCAATCAGACCCCTTTACTTATCCATGGCGAGTACTCGTCCATGTGCATTCCTCTACGCCTCCTCACACGGTGTTATTAGACCCTTTCCCGCATTAGCCAGATCGCGGCACCAAGGCAGGGCAGCTGGGAGATCATGCGAAGCTGGACAGCGTAGCTAACATATGATGGTGTTTTTAGACAGCATACGCGCCACTCCCCGACAACGCAACACTATGGAAAGCAATAGAGCAGCAATTCGTCACCAGCAAGGCCAATTCGTACAGCAGCTGGGATTTTGGCCTGAGCCAGCAGGTCTTGCTCATCCCAGAGGCGGGCATGGGTGCGCAGATAGTCATTAACTCGCGCGATGGTATGGAACATCCGTGGCATTTACAGTTAGTCGAATCTTTCTTCATTTGTCGGCTTTTGCCCTTACCGTTCCGGCTCACAGTTTAGGGCTTTTTTCCGGCCTCGACTGTACCACATCTTCATTCTTACTCCGGGGTCCATGTAACTTTGAGCTAGAGTTGAGACAGTCATGACAATGAGTCGGTTAAACCCCATAACTTCCTTTCAAGGTTCCATATAGCATCTAAGAGGAACATTAGCAAAGGGGCTCGCGTTTTATATAAGCAATCGAACGTTAAAAGGATGTATCGATACTAACTCAAATTAATAGCGGTACGCAGCACTCGCGATGTCGCGGCTCATCCTATTTTATCAAACAAGTCTTCTCCTCTCCTTCTCCCTTCCCCATCAAATCTCCCGTGCCGATCTAAGCAACTGACATCTTGTTATTCTTCCCCTCAATCCAGGCCACTCCTTCCAAATAGTAGGCTGGGGCCCAGGTCTCTTCGACACACCCGCGACGTCTCCCAATGGCACGACGACGACATGGAACTTCGCAAACCCCATGCGCCGAGACACGGTGACGGTGCCGGCCTTCAGCCACGTAGTCATTCGCTTCGAGGCCGATAACCCGGGACTCTGGGCACTCCACTGCCACGTCGCGTGGCATATGGAGGGTATGTCTCTGTACTAAAAGGACAACCAGGAGAGCAAGGACAAGGAAGCAGTGAAGAAGGCTAACTCGTAAAAATATATGTAGGGGGCATGTTCGTTTCTCTAGCCGAGCGCCCAGACGACCTCGTGGCTCTCACCCAGACCATGGACCCGGAGACGCGTGCCCGGAGCCAGAGTTTTTGCGGTGCACAAGGTAGAAGCGGACGTTAGGATTCCGGGTCTCATGTCATGGTGAGCTCGTTGTTGCTGGTTTTAATTGTCTTGCTTTACTCTTAGAAATACAGGCTGAAGTGGGTTACCATGTAGCGAATGCTCCTTAACGTACTCTGGAATCTTAGTTTGTCGCTAGTCTCTTGGCCTTGGCTCTTGTATTCATGCTACGATGAACAAAGGAATCGGGCGTAGTGGAAAGTTCCGTCCTAAATAAATAGGGAAGACGAACCTGGGCAGCGTCACTAGGCATATACATGTTTTTAGGGAAGAGAAATTGTTAAGTGTATATCGTAAGTATTCCTTGAGAGGCGATGCTATTAGGCTATGTTTGTTGGTATACAACACTTTATATACAGCGCTAGAATTTCGGAACTGATCATTCCTATGCTGGTCATCATCACAGAGCACCGTAAATGACTTTGACCCGCCAAACCTGTAGGCCAAGTGCTCTTTTCCTGTATCTCAGAACGCCCCTGTCGCCGCAATGTAGCAAGATGATGAACATGATCTCCCTATGGGAATCGAGGATTAAACGAATCGCAAATATGAGTACAGGTTGATGTACAATGCGGTAAGCCCATCACACTTTCCCGCTCGTGGTATTGAGAATAATTTGTGGAAGAAAAAAAAGACCATGCCGTAGAAGGGGTTTACGGCTTCTTCTCCTCCTCGGGCTTAGCCTCTGATGAGCCGGATTGCTCACCTGACTCAGCACGAGCCTTGTGCATCTTGTCAAAGAGGTTCAAGCTGGCCATCTGAAGCTCATCCGTCTTGGTCTTGATGTCCTCAGCGGTGGCAGTGCCCTCGCCCGACTGGCTCTTGGAAACGAACTCACGGAGAGAGTTGATCTTCTCCCGGATGCCGTCGGCCTCAGTCTTATCGAGTCTGTCGGCGAATTCGTTTAGGGCCTTCTCAGTGTCGTTCAAGACGCTGTCAGCGCGGTTGGCGGCCTCAATGGCGTTCTTGCGCTCCTTGTCCGACTCGGCATACTTCTCGGAATCCTCAACCATCTGCTCAATCTCAGAGTCAGAGAGACCAGAGCCAGAGGCAATGGTGATAGACTGGTCTTTGTTGGTGCTCTTATCCTTGGCATGGACGTGGACAATTGAATCAGCATCGATATCAAAGGTGACCTCGACTTGGGGAACACCACGGTGCGCAGGAGGAATGCCAACGAGCTGGAAGTTACCTAGAAGCTTGTTATCCTTAACAAGCTCACGCTCACCCTGGTAAACTTTGATCTCGACAGCGGTCTGGAAGTCGGCAGCAGTAGAGAATGTCTGAGACTTCTTCGTGGGAATTGTGGTGTTACGGTTGATTAGGCGAGTGAAAACGCCGCCCAGGGTCTCGATACCCAGAGAGAGAGGTGTAACGTCAAGAAGCAGAAGATCCTTCACCTCACCCGAGAGAACAGCACCTTGAATGGCAGCACCCATAGCAACGGCCTCGTCGGGGTTGACGGACTTAGCAGGGTCGCGGCCGAAAATGTTCTTGACTGACTCAGTAACCTTGGGCATACGAGTCATGCCACCGACCAAGATAACCTCCTGAATGTCCTTAGCCTGTAGACCGGCGTCCTTCAACGCCTTGCGAACAGGCTCGACGGTCTTGGTGATCAGGGGGTCCATCATGCTTTCGAGTTGAGAGCGAGTGAGCTTAGTGTTGATGTGTTTGGGGCCAGAGGCATCGGCAGTGATGAAAGGTAGGCTGATGTCAGTCTGGAGAGAGGAAGAGAGTTCGATCTTGGCTTTCTCCGCGGCCTCACGGATTCTTTGAATGGCCATGCGGTCGCTGGATAGATCAATGCCGGACTCAGTCTTAAATTGCTGAACGAGGTGGCGCACTAAGCGGATGTCGAAGTCTTCACCACCGAGGTGGGTGTCACCGTTGGTGGACTTGACCTCGAAGACACCATTCTGAATCTCGAGAACGGAGATATCGAAGGTACCACCACCCAAATCGTAAACAGCGACGATACGATCGGCTTCCTTCTCCAGGCCGTAAGCTAGAGCGGCAGCCGTCGGCTCGTTGACCACACGGAGGACGTTGAGACCAGCAATCTGGCCGGCGTCCTTGGTAGCTTGACGCTGAGAGTCATTGAAATAGGCCGGGACAGTGACAACGGCATTCTTGATAGGCTTGCTCATGTAAGCCTCGGCGGTCTCCTTCATTTTGTTCAAGACGAAGCCACCGATCTGGGAAGGAGAGTACTTCTGACCACGCGCCTCAACCCAGGCATCGCCATTGCTGTGCTGGACAATTTTGTAGGGCACCTCCTTGATATCTCTCTGGACCTCGGCGTCTGTGAACTTTCGGCCGATTAATCGCTTGGTAGCGAAGAGAGTGTTTTCAGGGTTCACAACGGCTTGTCGCTTGGCGGCGACACCAACCAAGCGCTCACCGTCCTGGGCGAAAGCGACAACCGAGGGCGTAGTTCGAGCACCTGGATCGAGTTAGTCTCGCCTTCACCTGATCGATAATTGATTGGACGCAAGGCAATTTACCTTCCGAGTTCTCAATGATTCTGGGAGTTTTGCCCTCCATCACGGCGACGGCCGAGTTTGTTGTACCTGTAATGGACTGTCAGCTCGTGCCCTGTCAAATCCAAGTATACGTTGTGTCCTGCTCATTTACATACCCAGATCGATACCGATGACGGCACCCTGAACCTTTCCTTCTGTGGATTCATAGCGGGCGAATGTAGTGCCCAAAGGCTTCCGTAAGGGGGCGGCCCATCGGGGTGTTGTGGAAGCTGCCCGGGGAAGCTGTAGCAGATAAATAATCAGCATCCATGATGTGCAAAATATGTGCAAGCGCGACAACTGCGCCCGACGCTCGCGCGCGGGGGGGGGGGGGAACTTACAGCTCTGGACAAGCGCGAAGCCAACATGGTGATGGATGTGGCTACTGGATTTTACGGAGGAAGGAGGAGGAGATGGTGGGGGAGGGTTACGAAGACGACTATGCGCACGAGAGTAAGATTAAGAGGGAGATATTATACAGAAGTGATTAAGTAGAGGGAGGCAAGGGATGGATGTAGATGGAAGAGAGGACGGCGATGATGGCGAGAGAGAAAACGTGGGCTGAAGTACTGCGACGTAGCGCAGAAAATTTCAAGGGCGTAGAAGGTTTCCGGGAGCTTCTTACGGGCGGTCTATGGCGGCAGAAGTGCTATCGCGGTTTAGTACCGGCCAGGTCTGTCTCCGCAGCTGGTCCACGGTATCCACGGTATCCACGGGAGCACGGGTATGGGGTTCTATCTGATGGAGGCGAATTAAAATGAGCTTGCAACAATTTGAAGATGGAAAGGGAAGAAGCGAAGGGGAAAAGAGGAGCCGAGAGATGCCGGCCAACAGCTACATAACCTTGGAAGAGATAGGCGGCCAATCGACGGACCGCTTTCCTCACTGCACGTATTGTAAGTACATATAGGTAGGTACCTTACCTAAGGTGGTATGTACACTCGTACTACTAGGTATCGTATAATATGCCGACGATGCCCGTTTTAACATTGAATACTATGCAGAGTTAATCGTTCTTGAGGCCCGGTCAATGTTTGTTGGCTAGGTAATTGACTGGCACTAAGTACCTAGCTAGATAGGTATGGGCCACCATTATAAGAAGAGACTACCAACTCCTCGATTCATTTCTAGGCGGCGCCCCGAAATCGTGGAGTCTCGAGGTCCTTGTCTGGGCAATCCACCGACGGGAAGAGATGAGAGTGAAAGACAACGCTCGAGGGCCCACGTAATCTATGCCTTGAGAAGAGGGCGGGCGCGAAAGCAAGGTCGCAACGTTCTTCTGCTTCATCCAGACCAGGTACAGCCCATCCTGCAAGACGGATAGACATGGGATATATGACGGTGGGCCCTTATACTGGCATTCACATGTTGGCTCTCCTATAACCCCGGAGGGCCTGACGCACCAACGTTGACAATCAAGATCCGTACCTGTTAGGTGCCCGGAGTGAGGTGCGCCGTCCAGGTATCAAACAAGCAGCGTCTTCGGCCTTGTGCACCTTTTCTTTTGTTTCTCCTCTCCGTCCACAACACTCCCCGCCTCCCGACGGCCGCTTGCCTACAATCTTGGATTAGAGAAAGCATCCGCATCCGTATCGGTGCGTGTGGGCCGGACGGCTTATCTGAGTACCTAGGTACCTGATAGGGTGTACTGGAGCAGTCAAACACCACCCGAACCGGTCCAGGTCTATCCGGACTACCTGCCTACCAAGGTACATGCGCAGGGCTGCAGTTACGTCGCGGACAGTGAGGTCGGTCGGTCGGTCAGTCAGTACCTACGTGTAAGTTGTGGTGCACAAAGCAATAAGAAACACCGGGTCCGCTGCACCCGTGACGAATCCCACCTTTGGAAGCACCTCTAACGCCACTGGACTAACTACTACGTAAACAGAACCACGATACGGTAATGATAACACTATCCAGATAGCCCACCTACTAAGCCGGTCTGCCTACAGCACAGCACAGTACCTACCTACAGAGGCACCTAGGTATCCACCTTACCTTACAGTAGAGTCCTAACCTACATACTCACCTGCCTACCTACCTACCCAGTCGCAGCGATTACACCACCACCATACCCAAGTCTTCAACTTCCGCTCCTGGCCATACCCACCTGCCCACCACTTCCCGGCCTGCCTGCTTACAGCATAGACCTCGGACGACACGAGACATTATCCCCTCTGCGTGATTCCCGCCGTCAATGCGCCTTGATGATACATCCCTCTACCGTTGACCTTCGCCATTGGCACCATGGCCGTCGGCGATGAAGCGAGGTAAATACACACAGCCTGCCCGCTGCCCGCCGCCCGCCGCAGAGCAGCGATCCGTCCATGACCCGAGTCTCCGCTGACGTGCGTCTCGCGCCCTCACTCTAGCCTCCGGCCGACCGATCGTCTGCTCCTCCAAGAGGGCCGCAAGCACTACCGCACCCAAATCTCGCCCATGTCAGTTTCCGTCCACCATTCCCCAGACCACCCGCGCGCCCGCCTTGCGCCCTCCCGCCCTTGGTGTGCATGCTAATCGTCCCCGAACCGCTCCAGACACTGGCAGCTGCGGTCCCTGATCAGCGCCGAGCGCGATGGCATAGTCTACTTCCCTGCCGGCATCAACAACACCCACATCACCCGGCTCGATACGAGGACCCGCGAGTGCGAGACCGTCAAGGTCATCAGCTTTCACCCTAGGTGTCTGGTAGCTAGTGGCCGCTGGATCTGCTGCGGTGGCGAGAGCGGAGAGTTCGCCGTCATCCGCGAGACCGCATCCGCCGCCGCCGATGCTGCCGACGCCCTCACCCCGCCGGGTGCTTCTGCCGCCGCCGCCGCCGCCGCCACCGTCGCCGCCCTCGCTTCCGCCTCTGAACATGCCCTCGACCGCGATCCTGCCCCCGCCGCCGAGCCTTCCATGGCTGAACTGCGTCGTGACATGCTCAGCATCGTCGAGCAGATGAGCGGCTCGGTCAAGACGTGGTCTGCGTCGAACCACAAGTTCGGCACACAGCGAGTCAATTGCATTACCATCTGGCAACCCCCTAAGCCGCCTTCCGACCCGCTACGGCCCGGCCGTTACGCCTCTCCCGTGGCTGTCTTGGCCAACAACGACAAGACGGTGACCATCGTCAGCCTGAACGACGCCGAGGCTATCGACGAGTTACAATACCCCGACTGTGTGAACCGCAGCGTCATTTCCCCCGACGGTAGCCTTCTGGTGGCCATCTGTGACGATCCGTTCCTCTACGTCCATGTCCGATGCACCCCTCAAGAGAAGCGAGGCGGTTGCTACGAGTGGGTACGGCTTCCCAGAATACGGCTCAAGGACCAGTCCATACGGGATGTGTCGGACTGCCGGGGTAGCTTTGCCGCTTGTTTTTCCCATTCGGGGAGGTATTTGGCTGTGGGCACGCAGTACGGTACCATCTCCATCTTCGACGTCGTCGCTTTCGCCGATCCCGCCAGAGATCCCCTAGTTACCTACTTCAGCTCGGCACGAGCACCCAGCGATTGTGGCGCGGTTAGGGACATGGCATTCTCCCCGGGTCCATACGATTTACTTGCGTGGACTGAGCACCGCGGCCGCATCGGCGTGGCTGATGCCCGCACCAACTTCACGAAACGCCAGGTCATCTCGATAGAGGATCACGAAGCATACGATCACTTCCCCCTCAATGAGCGAAGCACCACCATTGACCCCCGCCTCCTCGACCCCCGGAGCGAGCGCAGTGCCGCGGGTTCGTCGTCCATTGCCAGCCTCGTGGGTCCCTCAAGCCGGTTACAGTCCGCCGGCGACAATTCTGATACATCAAGATTAAATCATCCCTTTTCTCCCGAGGAAACAGCCATCTTGGAGGCGGTGCAGAGCGACCGGCGGCGCCGGGAGGCCAGGGAGCAGAGAGACCAGCGGGATTCGCAGACAACGCGAGGGGGTGCTAGTGCTACATGGAGGTCCTCTGTCTTTGCCGAGCGCGTAAGTCCCCAGCCGAGGACACCCGGTGTCGCACGGGAGCGCGATCGGGACATCAGTGAAAGACTGCGTTATCTGACGTCTCTCCAGCGTGATACGCTGCAGCGAATCTTCGAGCGCGATCAGGGTCGTGAGAGCCGCGACCATCAGCGCTCCACGACGACGACGACGACGACGACGACGACACAGACGCCGCCCGAGCAAGACCGTGAGAGGCGTGCTCCTACACCGCGGAGGAGAAGCTCCATCATGCAAGCCCTGGCGCAGAATATGGACAATTCGACAAGGCTACCAAGTGCTTCTCGCGATTACACTTCTGTGTGGGGGCAGGTCGGAAGAAACGCTTCGGGTTGGGCCGACTTGGAGGCGCTGTATAACATGTCGGGCGGCGACATTGCCTATGCTCCTCACGACGCGACTCGGACCGAGACCAACCGAATCCGGCGCGCAATCCCCATCATCGGCGACGTTTGGGCCGACGAAATATCGGGGCTTCGTCGTCCGTACGGTCGCATAGGAAACCGTGAGCATCAACAACGTCCGGATGACACGGCGGGTCTAAGCTGGAGCGAGGATGGCCGCACGCTGTAAGTCTATGGAGACGGGCCGGCACGGCTGCGGGAGCCAGAGACGACGACTGACCAGGTGCTACAGGTACATCGGAGCCGAAGACGGTCTATACGAGTTTCATATGAACATGCTCGACAGAAAACTTTTCTCGGCGGTCACGCTCCGCTAATGCCAACCCCAAGCCTCAATTTTCTCGCGTGACTCGTCGGTATGGATAAGCGGGGCGGCAATTCTGGTGTTTTTGGCGTAAATAAGCATATCAACTGGTGGACTGTACAGATAGATGCCGGTGGTGCCTGCGGGCAGGATTTGATTTTCAAACCGGGCATACTCTCAACCTCAACGGTGAGAATAGGTCGGAGCATGGTTCGCCCTGCCAACGCGTTCGGGAAAAGTCGCAAGGATTAGGGAGTTGTCGGTTTACTGTTTACTGAGATGGGGCACGGGACCTCCTGATCACTCGTAATGGCCATGAGTCTGCCAGTCCTCATCGAACCTAGCGTTACCGCGTACATATTCCTCAATTATACCCATTTCGTTTCGAAACACCGACTGGCATTTCTGGGATGTCGATTACATAGCGTACTTCTCTCCCTATAGTCGCGTGTTAAAACATACCCGACGGTCAGCGGGAGTACGGCGCAGGAGTAGCACGTGCCTGCATGAACTGTCTCCATCGTGATATTCCGGGCGTGAGTTGTTTTCCCACCCCGGCAATTTAGCAATGATAAGGGACAAAGCTTGCATACGATAGTGTATAAGAGGCGCCAATGAAAATAAGCCATTTGACCTGTTAAATATAGCATATGACAGCCTCGATTCGAGGTTAGCCTCAGGGAACTGGACCGGGGGGGATGAGATGATCCATCTCCCGGCCGGTCCCGGGAGGGCGGAGGGTTTGACCGATTGTTTTCCCAACTCCGGGTACCAAGGGCGCTTCTTCTCACCCTCCGACTCGCCCAACTCTCTCGCACCTCTCGCGCCCATTACTGTCCGAAGATGCTCGCGCGGAGCCCTTGGTTTCTCGGAAAGCGGTTCTTTCGCGCATTCAGTAGCACGGCCCCCGCCCGAGCCGATTTTACTCATGTGGTAAGTCTCAGCTCAGTTAGGTCTTGGCGCGACGCTTGAGCATGCATGCATGCACCGTATGAATGTATCCTTCGTATAATTTCATCATTTCACCCTTCTCCTTTTCTCCACGTAGGCCGCTACCTGTCCATCTCCTATATGATCTACGCTCGACATTTCCTCGTGGATCTGGATACACACGTGCAGCGAGACGAGGTGGACGTACACGGCTCACCACGACGGTAGGTCATAGGCGGCGGCGTCATCGGGCTCGCAACGGCGCGAGCCCTGGCACAACAACCATGCTCGTCTCCGTCCGGCGCGAGCACGCTGCTGCTGGAACGGCACGCGAGTGTAGGAACGGAGACGTCCTCGCGGAACAGCGAGGTCATCCACGCCGGCCTGTACTACGGCGCCGGCACCCTCAAGGCCCGTCTCTGCATCAGCGGCAGGGAGAAGCTGTACGCATTCTGCGCGTCGCGCGGCGTCGGCCACGCCAAGACCGGGAAGTGGATCGTTGCCAACGACGAGGCCGAGCGCGAGGCGCTGGAGCGCTTGCATGCCGTGTGTCGCGATGCGATACAGGTCCCCACGCGCTGGGTCGGCGAGCGGGAGGCGCGCGAGGCAGAGCCGTCCGTCCGTGCCGTTGCGGGCGTGCTCGAGAGCCCCACGACGGGCATTGTCGACTCCCACGGCCTGATGGTCGCGCTCCAGGGCGAGTTCGAAGACGCCGGGGGTGTGGTGGCCGTGAACTCCACCGTTGCCGATGTCGAACCGCTGTCCTCTTCCGGGACGGCCGAGCCAGGGAGTGGCGGCTGGCGGCTCTCCATCCGCGACACCGGCACCGGCGAGACCTCTACCATCGAGACCGAGACCGTCGTCAACAGCGCGGGTCTCGGGGCCGCCGACATCCATAACATGATCGTACCGCCTGAACGGCAGACGCGCCAATACTACGCAAAGGGCAATTACTTCAGTTACGGCGCCGGCTCGCCACGTGTCAGGCGCCTTGTGTACCCCGTGACGCTCCCCGGCGCCGGCGGCCTCGGCACGCACCTCACGCTCGACTTGGCTGGGCGCATCCGCTTCGGGCCCGATGTCGAGTGGGTCGACGACCCCTCCGACCTGGCCGTCAACACGGCGCGGTTCTCGGATATGCTGGCTACCGTCCGCAGATATCTGCCCGATGTCGATGAGGGAGCGCTAAGCCCCGACTACTCGGGCATACGCCCGAAGCTTGGGAAGGCTGGTGCTGTTGGTGCCGGGAAAGGATTCTTCGACTTTCATATTGAGATGGAAGATGGATATGCGGGCTGGGTCAACAGTAAGTACTCTTCTCCTGTCCCTTTTCCTAGCAATGATAGGAGGCAATCTCGTTGGTTTTGGGTGCGCTTTTGGTTTAAGAGTTTTGCATCCTCTCAAGGCCATGCCCCGTTGAGAGTAGGCCGCGGGATTGCTAACTCGGAATGCTTTCAAGTGCTCGGAATGGAAAGCCCCGGACTTACAAGCTCGATTGCTATTGGAGACTATGTTAGAGATCTGTTCTATGGGATCCAGAAAGTAGGTTGATACAAGAGGAGTGTCGGCAATCCTGATGAGTGGCTAGATAGACTATGTAAAGATGCAGCTCGTGTGGGATGTCAGGGGGGGCGTAGACTGGATGGCTCCCTCATATCATATGTCAGGCTCGGTTAAGCACGACGATCACGCGCCCGGCGGGAGTTCATCCCAACGCACGGTAATAGCTTAGATCTCGTAACATTGCATAATATTGGGACATCCACATCTTCTGATTACTTAAATTCCTCACATCATCTCTAGTAGGGGAGTAGACCATCACGTAGTGGATTGTAACTCTATCATGGGGAGGTGATATACGGTTGAATAATGTAGTCAAGTTAACCATTGAGCTCTCAAGTCCGTAAGGAATGACGGGATTTTGGGGATATATACATATTCAATATAGACGTCGAAATCAGCCATATCGGTTCCGGGTAGCCTACAATGCGAGGACACGACAATAAGGGGCATATGAGGAACAGCCAACGCCGTCTCCCCCACCCCTTTACAAGGAAGAAAAAAGTGTGTGTGAAACCAGAACAATGTAGTATCTCGTAGACAACAGAGCCCAGCCCCAGTACATGAAACACAACGTTAACTAATACAACTTGTCACAGTCACGACGATATTCGCCCATCGTCGTACACAGCTAAGTACACTCGTAGACGCTGATCAATTAATGTGAAGACGATATCGACAGTTCGCCTTTGTAGCCTTCCTACTCAGATCAACGTTTCGCGTCTTTTTTGCTATACATCCTCTTAGTGCTAGTAAAGTCTTTTGCTAAAGGCAGTGTAAAAATAGAACCTTGCCATGCATCGAAAGTTGGAAACATTAATACACCTACCCCTTTAAAATACATAGCTACCAGAATGTAAGCCACCATCCTCCTCATAACTCCACGACTCAGTCTCGCAGTAACAATCCCCTTAGCAAGAAGCTAAGTCGTGGTGCATCCAGGGAGTTCCTGGCGAGCGTAAGCGTCCTCCTTTCTCCAGCGTTGCCAGCTCAATGCTTATGTCATCCGGTCTCCTTTCATTCATTCGTGGATTCACCACTCAAATCGTGGGCTCGATCCCAGCGCCCGATACCCTCCCTCGCTCATCTCCAGCCTTAATGGGAGGTGTGATGTATCTTCCTAGTCTGTGGCGAGTTGCCGTGAATGCCGCCGTCTCTGAGGCCTAATTATAAAACATCCCCTCCCCAGTACCCGGTAGGGCGCCCCCGTATTATGCAACCCCTTCAAATGAGTTCGACATGTATGGGCCACGAACAAAAGCCCTAGCTGCCCTGCAGGTGAAACGTCTTCCACAAGGTTGGGTTACGCTGTAGAGAGAAACGGTTAACACGGCGAAGAGAGTCGAAGATGGGCGCGTGCCTGGTTAAGCTATCGGCCAACCGATTGTCTCATTGCTCAAAGAGTAATCAACTCGACTGATACCAAGCTTGTCCGAAGTGACGATAGTATACACATCATCTACAAAAACAATGTCCCTCCTGACACAGCCGTGTCTCAATCCCTCGAACGCCGAAAATTACTGCTTTGTAGCATCGTACACGGAGATATGTCTAATCCGAACAATGGTAGGCAGTCGACCTACTCGCAACTTAGAAACCTCTTTACTACTGGGAACAAACCCCAGCCCGTCCTACTCGTCTTTCGTTTCCGAGGATGCAGCAAGCTGTGAAGTAGCCATAGGCGAGGACTCCGCCGCATCGCCTTCCGACACCGAGGTTGACTGAGTGAGGTGCGAGGGCTGTACCGGCTCCCTCGTGATCGATGCGTTTGCGTGTGCTTCGCTTAACTGGCGCTCTGGGGGCGGATTAGCCGACCGCAAGTGGAATCTGGGTACCATGATATCTTACCGAGCTCGCGCAACCTGTGGCGCAACATTTGGTTTTCGCGGATGAGAGACTGCGTTTCGGCCTGATAATAGGTCGTCTCGTCTCGAACGCCCGAGAGATGCGGCTCGCCCTCCTGGCTGATAGAGGCTGACCTGAGCCTCGGCGAAGAGGCACCATGGCTCGGTGTTCCAGACCTGCGGTGCAGGGTGTCCCGCGCCGTATCGAAAGAGGCGGGTGGATGGGAGATGGAGGGCGATCTGGGAGTTGAGCCCGACGGCGTGGGTAGAGAGGGAGGCACGCCAGGGGGGTGAGGCATGGAAGTAGAACGGTCCGAGGTAGATGGGTGATCTTCGGCGGCGACATTGGACTGGGCCTGAGCGGACTGTAGTTGTTGTAGCTGAAGTTGCTGTTGACGGATCATCTGCAGGAGTCGGTTCTAGTACGGGTTAGCCAGCCATCGGCTCCGCATGGGTCGATGGGCGCCCGGGGGAGGATCTATTCTGAGCGTACCACTTGTGCTTCCTGTTCGGCCTCAAGCTCCTGGTGAAGTTCCCCCAGGCTCGGGGCCCTGTTGTGATGGGGGTCGCGGCCGGTCAGCAGGGGAGACGACGACAAAGGCTGGGGACTCATTGTCGGGTGGTGCGGGTTGCCTCCCGACTCCAAGACCATCTCACCGGGGGCAGGCACGGCGGGGTCATTGAGTTGGAGGTTCATCAGAATGGCGGATCGTCGTCGACCGGCTTGGGGAGAATGGCGCTGACACGACAGGGAGCTGCTCGAGGTGCCTAGCGTGTAAATGGATGCGTAAGTCAGTCATGCCAACGAGGGGAAGGGGAAGGGGAAGGGGAAGGGATATACACACGTCGACCGGGCTCGTGCTGCAAGCCCGCATTCACGGTGGCGGCAGCCTGCAGCGAGATGGAGGCAGAGCGCGGCGAAGGGGAGGGCGACTCGCCCCGCCCGGCAGGGGCAGGGGCAGGGGCAGGTTCACCAGCCGTACCGGGGCTCACACCTGCGCCCAGGCTGCCGTTTGTCATGGTGCGAAGGGGTACGGCGGCGGGAGACGACGGCGGCAGTGAGTTCAAGTCAGGAGCCATGTCTATGTAGCCGATGGTTGCGTAGTGAGGAGCCACGTGCCAGGCCGGTGAGGCGGGTCACGAAGCCGAACCGAACTGGGCGGGTAGTATCCAGTCCAGACCAGGCTAGTCTAGGACAGTCGGCACCCGGCGCAAGTGAGAGCGAGGCAATCTTCTCTACTGCACGGTCGGAGGTTAGCCTGATGCTTGACGAGGAGCTGTCGTTGCTGCGATCAATCATTCCATGGCGGGGGCGGGGCGTGGGCGCGGACAAGGGACAAGGACCGGGGGCAATACACCACCTTGCTACAGAGACCGACCATGAGGTACCTCTAGATAGTGCACATGTAGTCTAGGTACCGTAGGTTGGGTTGTTGTTCTGGAAATACCGCCGATAGGATACCAACGGCGACGATGATAATGGTAGCAGTGACAGTGGCAGTGGCAATGACAATGACAATGGCGGTGCAAGGTTCGGAACGAAACGAACGAAGAGTCATGCCATGATGCGACGGACAGCTGCTGGACCAGGCAGGCCAGAAGACAGATGGAGGGAGGCAGGGAGGTAGGTAGGGAAACGACACGGCGACGCCCGATGGCTTTTGCTCGGGTGGATGAGATACGTGATGTGGTGGATGGCGAGGTTGGGCCCGAGGTTCGAGGTTAGCACTCATGGGGTTGTACAGGTGGTTTTAACAGCAAAGTACCTTAGGTACTGTCAAACTGCAAGCGCCCCTGGTAACATGGTGCCTGGGCGGGTAGGTAGCTACCTACCTAGGTATGATGCACATGTATAGTATGTTGGGTGCCTACGTGTAAGTGTGGGCCGTGGGTGGTACGATTGCGAGTTCATAAGGTACCTAACCTACTGTGGCGCGTGAAAGTGGCTGGAGGGTCTGTGGCTTGGAAAAGCAAACACACACACAGGGCTATTAATTTTCCTACTAGTAGCTAGTGTTCTAGACCTTCTGTTTTTTTAGTTATCTAGATCTGCTATTCGGTTATCGACCCTTTGTTATTTTGTACTATTATTTTAGTGCTTTTATGCGGAAATCCGAAAAAAAAAAGGTTAAATCTATTAAAATTTAGTGTTTTGTTATATATTTTAATAAACGTATTAACTAGTATTATCTAAAATTATTTAAAAAAATTTTATTGTTTTATTTAAATTTTTAGCTAATAATTTATTACTTTTAACTTTATTAATTATTTGTTAATAATATTTAATTGTTATATTAAATATAAAATTAATTTTTTGTTATATTTAATATTATTTAGATTAATTTATTTTAAGTTTTTTTATTAATTTATAGCGTTGTTTTAAATTGCGTTTTTCCGACTTTTTTTTATACGTTTTTAAGGTTATTTTAATTATTATTTATTAATATTATTTAAACCGCTTTATATTAAACGTATTAGTTAGTTTTTTTTTTATTAAAAATAAAAATTTAAGCGATCTTTTTAATATTTTTTTTTTAAAAAGTATTATAGATTTTTTGCTGTTTAACTTAAATATTTTAAAACGTTAGTAGTTATTAAAAACGTATATATATAACTAATTATAAAATTTTTTAAACTTACTATTAAAAAGGTATTTAGTATATAAAATTAATTTTAAAAATTATTTATTTTAATAAATAACTTTATTTTTTTTATATTTATTTTTTTATTAAGCTTAAACTATTCCGGTTTATTAAACGGTATTTTATATATATTATTAGTAGTTTTATTTATAACTAGCTTAAGGTTAAGTTTAAATAGTTTAAGCTTAATAAATACTTTATTAGTTGTTATAAATTAGCTATTTAGTTAGCTATAAAATTTAAACTTTAATTTTAAATAAAGTTTTATTATATTTATTTTTAATACTATAACGTTAATATTTTTATTATTATATAAAATAGCTATATTTTAGTTTATAGTTTTTTTTAAAAAGAACGTAAAAATGTTTATTTAAAACTATAATATTTTAATATTTAAAAAAAAAAACTTCGAACAATATATAACAACTATATTTTAAAGCGGAATTAATAAACGTTATATAAAAACTTAATATAATTTACTGCTTAAAAAAATATAAAAAAATTAAAATAAAACTAAAAACGCTTTTATTAAAAAATTTAATAAAAATAATATAAAATTTTAGTATTTATTAGCTAATAAAATATAAATATTTTTATAGCAGTTAAATAAACAGTTTATAAATTTTATTTAATAAATTTAAAAGCTATCGGAATAAATATATAATAATTTATAAAATTAATTAGCTAAAGCTTTTTTTTAAAAAATATAAAATAAAAAAATAAACGTTTTTTTATAGCTATAATTTTAAAATTATTTATTTATAAAAAACTTATTTAACTAAAACAATATACTAAAATTAAATATTATTTTTTATAATATTAAAAAATATTTAAACTAAGTTATTATTTTTATAAAAAAAAATATTTATAACGAACGTATTAATTATATAAATAATAAATAGTAAGCTAACTTTTTTATAAAAAAATATATTGTAGCTGCTTTTAAATAGCTTTTAAAAACAATTGTTAAAATTATTTATTTGTTTTATATAAGCAATATAACTTTATTTTTTATAAAAAAAAAAAAATTTTTTTTTTTTTTATAGTTAAAATTTATATAATATTTTTGTTATAAAAAGCTAGGTTATAAAGTAAAAAATTATAATAAAACTTTTTTATTTCGCGAAAAATAAAATAAATTAATCGAAAATTATCGAAAAAAAAAAAACTTATTAACTAAAATATTTACTTTTTAAATGTTTTTAAAAATATAAATATAATTTTTATAAATTTTAAAGCGTTTATATGCTTAAAAGCTATAAAAATTTTATATTTTGTTATAGCTTTAAAAATATTAACTATAAAAAATCTTACTATATAGTTTATAAAAATAAAATTATAAAAAAAGTTAAAACTTAATTTAGCGGCTATAATAACAAAAAATAATAATTTACTAAAGATTGTTTATAAACGTAAAAAAATAAAAACTAATGTTTTTTTACTTTTATTAACTATTAAACTTTTAACTTTAATATAATTAATTAATAAAATACTAAAAATAATATTTATTTTATTATTTTTATTATTAACTATATTAAATTATTTTAATTTTTTTAATATAAAAACTAATTTGTTTAATATTTTAGCTTTTAAATAATTTTTAGCCCGGTATAAAATAAAACTTAAAAAGCTACAAAGAAAAAAAAATAAAGTAAAAAATACTATTTTATAAAATATTATTTTTGCTTATATTATATCTGAAAAAAACCTTTTAAAGTTTAATATAAAAAAATAGCTAGTATAAATACTAATTACTTTAACCGCAGCTTAGCTTATTAATAGTTTAGCTCGGATAAAATTATAATTTATTAAAGCTATAGTATTAAATAAAAAATAGCTAAATAGCTTATAATAAAAGCAAAAAAATAACTTTATTATAATAATTAATATTTTAAATATATTTAACTTATAATATTTTTTAATTTAAATTAAAAATTAAAAAGAAAATAATATAAACTTTAATATTTTTAGTTATATTAAAGTTTATATTAATAAATATTATACTAATTATATTTTATTAAATAAAAGTATAATTATTAAAATTATATTTTTTTAGCTTTATTAAAAAATATAAATTAATACTTTGCTTTATTAAAGTTTTATAAATAATAAAGCTAGCTAATAATAAACGTTAACTAATAACTTATTATATTTTTATATAAGTTGTTATTAAAAAAATTACTGCTATTATTATTGCTTATATTATATTAATAAAAAAAAGTTTTAATTTATTATTGTTATAAAGCTAGTTAAAACGTATATATACTATTAAATATTATATATTTAATATTTTTAAAATTTAAAAATAAAAAGGGGTTAAAAAGTTTATATTTTTTTTTTTTAGCTTTTAAACTATATATTAAAGTTAAGCTAAAAAAACTTTTAAAAGTTATAAATATTTTAGCTAAAGCTAAAAAAAATAAACTCGTAAAAGTAAATAAAATATAAGACTTATTTTTTTATACTATTAATAAAGTAGCTAACTTAAAAGATAATAAACTAATAAAATTGTTAAAAAAATATTTTTAAGCGTAAAACTAGCAAATGTTTAAAAATAATTAAAAGCTAAAAAAAAAGCTTTAAAAATAGATCGAAAAATAGGTCTAAATATTTAATTTAATAAAGTTAATACTATTTATTACTATAACTTAAAAGTTTTAATTATTAAAAACTTTTTAAAAAAGATTTTAATAATATAACTTTAAATAAAAGCTATAATAATTTACTATATATATTTTTTTTTTTTTATAAATAAATATTTAAGTTTAATAAATATAACGGACTTAAAGTTTATTAACTATTTATTAAAAAAATATAAAAAGTAGTTATTAATTTAAAAAAAATAACCTTTTAAATATTAAAAAAAAAAATTATATAAATTTTAAAGTAGTATTAACCCTATTTTTAACACCGGTTATTTTATTATTATTTATTTTTAAAAATATTTTTATAAACTTTATTATTTATTTATTTATAGTAAAAGATTTAATACTACAACTTATTATAAAATATAAAATATATACTCCTATTAATAATTATTATAATATAATTTTTATTTATATTATTTAAAAGATTAAATATAATAAAACTATTATTTAATATTTTAAAACGCTATAAATAATAGGTTATAAATATTATACTACTAAGTTTTTATTTAACTTATTAAATAAATAGCTTAAAAATATAGCTAATTATTTATTAAATAATGTTAATATAATAAGCGAAATAATAATAAAAATGCTTGCTAATATTTTATTTAATAAAAATAACAAAAAAAATTTTATATTAATATTAAAAATTAAAAAACTAGTTTTTAAAGCTTACTTTAAAAAGTTAATAAATTTATACTAAAAATATATAATATATAATATAACTATAATAAATATAGCTTGTTTTATTATTAAATATAAAATTGTTATTAAAAAGTTAACTATTATATAAAACTAAAAAAACTAAATTTTATAGCTAATATATAAATACTATAATTATTTTATAAAGTTATTATAAAATATTAAACTTATAAAATTACTTAAACATTATATTAATATTAATTTTATAATTAAACTATTTAAATTAAAACAAATTAAATATATATAAAATAAATTAGCGTTTATATAAAAAGTATTTTTTATTATAAAAACAGCCGGGATTATTATAAAAAGCTTATTAGTATAAGCGGCTTATATTAAATTTTTGCTTAAAAAAATCGTAAACTTTAAGTTATATATAATTTTAAACCTATTAATTTAGCAACTTTAAAACTATAATAGCTTGACAGGGTTAATGACGTCATGATGACGTCAGCTGACAGCCTCTAGCTGACAGCGTCCCTCTAGACACCGTCTACAAAAACAATGTCTACAGATAGAAAAGCTTAGCTAGATGAATCAATCAAGACGTTTCTATCAAACCAGTGTTCCCCTATCATCGCTAATATATAACTAAAATAAAAATTTTAATATATTTATTTAAAAAAATTATTATATATTTTTTAAAATAAATATATTAAATAAGTATTAAGCTATTTTTATATATAACTAAAATAAATAAAAAACTATTATTATTATATTATATAGTATATACTTTTATAATTAAATAACGTAAGGGCTAAATAAAGCGCTATATATATATTTATAGTTTAATAATATAGTTTTTAAATTTTATTTAACTAAACTAAATATTTTAAAAAAGCTACTTTTATTATTTAAATATTACCTTAAGTAGTAAATAAGCTTTGCTATATTTATAAATAATTATTTTATTTTAAGCATAATATTTAATAAAATATATATATTTTTAAAAAATTATTATTTTTTTTAGCTTATAGTAAGTTTTATATATTTATTAAAAAAAATATATATATATATATATATTTTAAATATAAAAAAAATTAAATTCGAATTAAAAAAAATTTAAACTAAATATATAATATCGAAAACGTTTTATAAAATAAAAATTAAAGCTTTTAAAAAAAATTAAAAACGTTAAAATATTTTTTTTATTTTATTAGCTACTTTAAGCAATTTATTTTTAAAAAAGCTAATAAAGCTTATATTTTAAAAATAAACTATATAAATTAAATAAATAAAATAACGCTAAAGAAAAAAAAATTAACGTAAAAATATTAAGTTAAAAAAAAAAGCTTAAATAAACTATAAAATATTAGGTTATTTTCGAATATATTTATAATTTAGTATAAAAAAAGTTTTACTATAATATTTAGCTAAAAATATAGTTTTATTTAATAATAAATATATTTAATACTAGAATAAGCGGTATTTTAATATAAATATTAAATTTATTATTTAGTACTAAGCTAAAAAATAAATATTTAAATATAATAAATATAATTATATATATATTATATTATTTTAATAATATAAAAACGAAATATTTAATTATAAAAAAAAAAGCTTTAGCTGTTTTATAAACGTTAGCTAAAATAAAATAAATAATTTTTTTATTTAAATATTTAGTAATTATATATATTAACTATAAAGCTTTGCTAGTTTTATTAAAAGTTAGTAAAAAACTAAAAGGCTGCTTTATTTAATAAATAATATAATTTATAAAATATAATATATTTATAAAATATTGTTTTAAAAAATTAAAATTTATAAATATTATAAATAAATTATTTTAATTATTTTTATTATAATAAAATAACGTTATTTATAAAAATATAAAAATTATTAATTATATTTTAAACTTAAATATTATTTTGTTAAAGTAAAAAAATATATTGTTATTTGCGAATATTAAGGTAATATAGCTTATTTTATTTTTTATAACATATAAATATTTAAACCTATAATATAAAAAAATACTTACTTTTTTAATTAATAGATTTAATAGTATTAAAAAGTATAGTTTAAATTATAAACGTTAAATTAAATAATAATTAGTTTATTATATTTTATATAACGATATATTTTATTATATTAAATAAACAAAAAAGTTAAGTTTATATATTAATAAATTATAAATATTTTTTATTTTAAAATAAATATATAATTATTATAAATATTATATAAATATACTAACTTTTAATTGTTTATAAAAAAGTTTTTATTAGTTATTATAAATAGTAAATGTTAATATTTATATGCTAACTTATAAAATATATTAATAAAACTTAAAAAAACTAATAATTTTTATTTTAAAAACTATTATAATATAAACTTTTTAGTAAATAGTAAAAATAAATTTTTTAAAATTTATTAACTTTTAAATATATAATAGTTATAAAAATATTTTAATTATAATTAATTATTATATTTAATATATTTTTATAAATTTAACCGAAATTTTTTTTTTATTGTTTATTTTTAATTTTTAAAAATTTAAGCTTAGCTTTATATTTAGTTAGCTAATAGTTTTTTATTATAATAATAATATTTATTTTATTATTAATAAAATAAAGCAAACGTTTATTAAAAATAAGTTTAATATTATTTATACTTTAGTTATTTATGCTAGTTTAATTAAGCTTATTAAATAAATAATATAAAAAGTTAAAGCGATGTTTTAAAAGTAAGCAATAAAAAAAAACTTAATATTTGTTAAAACTTAGCTTAATTAATTAGCTAAATTTACTTTAAATATTAATACTAAAAAATATTAAAAGCAAAGATATTTTTTTTCGGAGCTTTTATTTAGCTATTACGTTTAATATATTTTATTTAAAATTAACTATATTTTTAAAAATATATAATATATAAAAGTAGGTTAAAAACTTAAAACTATTAAAATATATAAAAACTTATAAAAAGGCTTAAAGCTAGTTTATTATATAAAACGTTAATAAAAAATATAATTTAAATAATATTAGTTATTAAAATAATTAGTTATAAAAAAATTAATATAATAGTATTAAATAAAGCTAAACAAACAAAAAAATATTTCGAAAAAGTTAGCGCTTATATAAACTAGTTTATAAAAACTAGCTATATAAATATTTAATATATTATAATTATTAACCGATTTTAATTATTTTAAATAAAAAACAATAAAAATTTATATAAACTAAATAAAGTTTTACTTTATTAAACTATTTTAACTAATTAATAATAAACTAGCAATAGTAAAAAAAAAAAATATTATTAAAAGTATATATAAAGGACTATTTATATAAGTTTTAAAGTTTAAAGTAATAAGTAAAAAGTATTAATTTTTAGATTTATTTTATAAAATAGTAAAAAATAAAGCGGATAAAAAAAAAGGAAAATCGTATAAAATAGGCTATATAATAAATAAAAGCTAAAAAAAGGGCAAAAAGAGTATAGTTAACGTGATTAAGCTTTTTTCCGATTTTAATCGGCAACTAGGGGCAGTTGGTGTTGGGTACGTTTAGCGGTGTGGCGTGTGAAAGTAGCTGGAGGGTCTGTGGCTTGGAAAAGTAAACATATATATAGGGCTATTAATTTTCCTACTAGTAGCTAGTGTTCTAGACCTTCTTCTTTCCTAGTTATCTAGATCTGCTACTCGGTTATCGACCCCTTGCTATTTTGTGCTATTACTACCCATGTACTCAGGTAGGTAGTGGTCTATTATGTAAGTACCTAGGTAGCTGCGTCGGGGCCCTCTTTTGGTGGGGCAACGAAGGTCCCTGCACCCGGGCGTGGGCAGGCAGACCGAATCATCTATATAGTAGTCTACTTGTAACCAACAGTGACCTAAACACAGCACTCGAGGCATGGAAGTAAGTCATCGTGTTAAGCAAATAATCCCAATGCTGCCTATCATAGGTACCTGTGTAGGTAAGGGCTCGATGCGAGTCCTGCTCCCCGGTTAAACAGCCCCTTTCGAAAAGGCATCGAGAATAGGAGGCAACACGGGATGGTCATAAGTACTTCGGTAACGGGGGAGCTACCGAACATGTCCGCCATCAGCCGTCCGTATGGGAAGCTGGCATCGGTCAGCTATTCGAGTGGCAGTTTACCTATATGAACAGAACAGAACTCGGACGGCCGCTTGATATCATCTGCATCGGGTAGCGATACGCAGTGTGTTACATTGTCGTTAAAGAGCAGGAAACACGGTTGGTGAGGGTGTATACAACACGGGCGGTGAGGTCGGACATGGGAGCATCGGGCCGCCTTGGCCGCTTGTCCAGTTCGACCTCAAAGCATCGAGGTATCCCAGCCCACTCGCATTGGATCAATCGAACATGCACACATGCATGCACGCGAGCAAGCAACCCAGTTGGCGGCAATGAATAAATACTTACAGTACCTACTGATGCAGCCAGGGACGCCCTGGCCGCATGGAAACATGCAGCCTACCGTAGGAGGGAGATAAGACGTAGGACCTGCCCAAGCTTGATAATGAGCCGATATTCGTCCCCTTGTTCTGGCTCAGGTGTCTTACCGCAACCAAAATACCTGCTCCGGCCGGTGAGTCCTCAACACAAACAGTTTGCCATGATAGACCCGTCGGTCGACATACCAGGCACCTCTCGCGGAGCGCCGTCCATATAAGTACTGCACGACACCGAGCACTTGGCCCTATGGGATGTGGGGCGAAAGGTGCCAGCCATGAGAACAAGATCAAGGATTTAGTGCATATATCAAGGTGACAAACGCCGGGCGTGCATGGCAGCGGCTCAGTGGTGGAGTAGTAGTAGCAGAACCTTCAAGTTGCATTCCAGAAATGGTTGGGTTAGAGCCGGATCGGGGTTGCTGGAGATGGAGAAAACGTTTTAACACGTTTCAAGCGTATTACTACGTAAAAGTCTTATTCACGCATATCTATCTTGACGCGCGATGCCAGTCGTACTGTGCGTAGCAGACTCTAGAGATAGGTAGCGGCGCACGGTGACCTCCAGAGATAAAACTCGTCATGGCAAGTACGTAAGCTTTACCGAATTATTGCTATCACTTTACTGTAATAAACACCGTTATTGAACGAGGGGTTTTTATTTATTTTTATTTTTTCGGTAAACGTTCGATAAAAACGACGTCCTTGGCCGACACATCCGAAACGATGCGATTTAGTGCGCACCTTCAAGGCAATATAACGCAACAGAGTTTTAACACATCACGTGTTGTTCGCAAGTCAACCTGTTGACTTGGTGGTAGATACAGCGGTAAAGATAAGAGTTCTCAGTCTAGCCCCGGGGGGCGGGGGAATCTACTATAGAATTAGTACACACGGTACAGCAGTTGCATAATCGACCAGATTAGGCAATGGGCCTTGGATTCGAGTCATTTAATACGTCAACCGAGAAAGACAGCGGCCGGCCTTATTATGGTGCGCACGGTGACTAGCAAGGTGTTACCAAGACTGGCCATGTGTAGTGGCGCTGCTACTAGCTAATTGGGTACTTGGTCCAATTCTTGGCTTGACAAACTCTTGGAACGAACTTGTTTTCAGGCCGGAAAGATTCGGAGAGTCCATCAACCATATCAACAGGATGGTTACAGCCGCACGTCCGCAGAAAATGGCATGGATAACTTAACAACACGGCACACATTAGACGACATCTAATCGTGAGCAGTTCGCACTATTTTGCATATCGATGCCTACCAGGTTGAGAGACGACTCGCCCATGTAAATGGGGAGGGCGGGGCTGGCGGCACTATGCACTTAGATAGGGAGATCGCCGATGCTCCTCCTCCATTTTCTGGTCTGATTCCACACAGTGTTAGCACAAAAACAGCCCTGCAATCGGAGCTCCTACAATGCCTGAGGTGCATAATTCAGCAGGGGTCGACCAATTACCCTCGACCTCCGGTCCACGGCCATTTTCCACTTGATTGTGTATGCGGCTATGGTGGTACAAACAGCCAGGGTGGAGAGTATCTCCATATCAATAATATCAGTACTATCAGTACAACCGCCGGGGAGGGGAAAAAACAACCAAAAAAAACCACGTTTATAAACCTCTTGCGCTGTGTTGGCGTACCACATGCTTTCATTCTCTGCTCTCTCTTCACTCTCTACACACCCAGCCCCTCCCCCGTTAAATTTCGCGCCGCTTCTCCAACCCAAGTGACCGGTATACATGTGAACCCGTCTCTCTTCTCTCCTCGTTATAAGGAGCAATATACGCTTGGCTGTCTCCGTCATAGCTTGTAAAACACACCACCGTCCTTGGTTTCAACTTACGACCTCGGCTGCCAGCCAGAAGACCGACGCAGCAACAGCCGAGTCACAGGCATTGGTGCTGTGTCCGTTTGTTGTAAGCTTGAAACAAAACCGCGAAGCAATGATCCTAACACAGCAGAGATGCCCGAGATGCCCTCGAAACCCCGACGCCTTCCCAACACTACAACTCTTCCTACTAGGTAGGTCAATTATGCGCGCATCCCTTCAGCTTTTCAGCACGGCGGGCTGATTTGTTTCTGATAAAGCCATTGTGCGTCTGGCTGAGCCCATAGCCCTCACGTCTATATTCCCCTATGCGTGGTCTCTTGTACGACATTTCCAGGTCGGAAACGAACAAGATGCCTCTTTCTATGCCGGCCTCCTTATCTCGGCCTTCTCTCTCACCGAAGCCCTGATGGGCATGTACTGGGGCGGTGTCTCGGATCGAATTGGCCGAAAGCCTGTTCTCGTCTTAGGCTGCCTCGGAACCTTGCTTAGCATGATTGTTGTTGGCTTCGCCACTAATGTATGGGTTGCCCTGTTCGGTCGAGCCTTCGGCGGGCTCCTGAATGGAAACATCGGTGTAATCCAAACCATGGTGGGAGAGCTGGTCACGAAAAAAAGCGACGAACGTGAGTGGAAAAATGCACCCCCCGCAGCAAAACCAGGCACTGATTTCGTAGCGCGGGCCTTTGCCGTGATGCCCTTCGTCTGGTCGATGGGGACTATCATCGGCCCGGCCATCGGAGGCATCTTCGCAGACCCCCATCAGACCTGGCCGCAGATTTTCACCCAGGGCAGCTGGTTTACAACATTCCCCTATCTTCTACCTAATATCATATGCGCCGCTCTCCTGCTTGTTAGCATTTTACTAGGGTGGCTTCTGTTGGAAGAAACGCACCCGGACATGCAACCTCGTGTGATGCTGTCGGGTGATGCTTACGCCACTGAAGAGACGCCACTCCTGGAAACCTCGGACGCACTGAAGCAACCACCCGTGGACTTACGATCGGAGATGTATGGATCGTTTAGAACTAGGGGGAGCCTCAATCTTAGTTCCGAGACGACACGCAAGAAGGAATTCGGGAAGAGGGAGCCCACCAGCATATTTAAAAAACGCACCATGGCCCTGATCATCTCCTTGTCCATCTTCACCTATCACTCGATGACATATGACCATCTGATGCCCATATTTTTCGAGGATAAGAAAGCGCACTTTAATGACCTGCTCGCTACCGCTTTCAACCCCTTCTACTCGCCAGGCGGTCTGGGGCTCTCCATGCAAACGGTTGGGGTGATACTGGCTGTCAACGGTGCAATCGCACTTTTTGTCCAGGTTGTCGTATTCCCGTTAGCTGCTGAAAAAGTCGGTATCTTCAGACTTTTCCTCCTCGTCACAGTGCTTCATCCGATTGCGTACCTTGTCGTCCCGTGCCTAGTCTATGTGCCAGAGTCGATACTCTTTCCCGCTATCTACTTCTGCTTGACGATCCGCAACCTCTTGTCGATCGTCCTCTATCCGCTCCTACTTATCCTTATCAAGGAGGCCACCCCAAGCCCTGATACGCTTGGAAAGGTGAACGGACTCGCAGCCAGCGCTGGAGCGGCCTGTAGGATGATCGCTCCGCCAGTTGCAGGTTATCTCTATGCTTTTGGTTCACAGGTCGAATTTACGGCGATCGCCTGGTATGGGAGTGCTTTTGTCGCAGCGATTGGTTCTATCCAATGCTTCTCTGTTCGGCGGAATGGGGGGCATAACACTTCGGGGGCACCTGATGATGGAAGTAGCGCGGCCCTTTGAAAATGACGATACCACAGCGATGACGGCAGTCCCTTTTTAATTGATAATGCACGATGAGGAATGGACGATCGCTAGAGAAGGGGATCAAACAAGGCGTTATATAGCTGTATGCGTATCACGGACTGGCGTGAAGTTAATTAACAAAGTGGAATTGAACCAGTAAAGACATAAGCAAGTCTACTAAAGTAGTTTTATATAATATGTTTTATTTTTATTTTTTTATAACATATAGCAGAGTTTTCTGCTTAAAACTATTAACTATAAGGACTATGTTTTTGCTTAGGCCTTTTTTTAGCTAATTTATTTATTTAAAACAATAAACGTATTTTATAAACATTTTAGCTACCTTTTTTTAACTTGTATACAATTAAGCTTTAATTTAGCCGTATTTTTTTCCTTTATAATAATAAACAATTAAAACAAATTTAACGTATTATTTACACTATAAACTATTTAATAAAACGTTAATTTATTTTTTAATTATAATGTTAAAGTTTTTCATGTTTTTTATATAACTTATATTGCTTAAAAATATAATATATAAACAAAACATAATTTATTTATTGACAGGGTTAATAACGTTATACAACGTTATAATAACGTCAGCTAACAGCCTCTAGCTAACAGCGTCCCTTTAAACACCGTTTACATAAACAATATCTACAAATAAACAAGCTTAGCTAGATCAATTAATTAAAACGTTTTTATTAAACCAATGTTTTCTTATTATTTAATAGCTAACAATCTCGATCGCCGGCCTTTATTTTTTATTTAAAACTTTTAGCCCATTAGCAAAAAATCTATTTATAAATTAAATCTACTTTTTTCGAAGCTAAAATTTTATTTATTTATTTAGTTTTAAAACTTACCGAACTTAATAAACTAAGCTAAATTTAACGCTAAAACGTTGCTTACAAACAATCTAAAGCTTTATTAAAATATATTTATATAATATAAACACCTTTTATATAATATAAATATTTCGCTAAATATAAATACTATTATTAAGCCTAACTTAAGTTATATAATTATAATTATATATTTTATAGCTAATAATTATTTTTATAGCTAACAATTATACGCTTTATAACTTAAAAACGCTATTTGCTATTTTTTAAGTTATAATTTTTAAATAAGCAGTTTTTTTTTAAACAGTCCGGAATAACAACGTTTAAAAAAATAATAACGTTATTAAAAAATAAAAAACTTATTTAAATACGTTATATTAACATAAAATATACAAATATTTTTAAACTTTATCCGTTTAAATTAAACTTTATATTACTAAGCATATAACTTAAAACAATTTAAAATTTATTTTTAAAATTAATATATTATACTAATTTTGCTAATTTTTTTATTTTAAATTTTATAAGTTTAATTAT